>JAVTVY010043120.1:0-22118 GCA_036873755.1 Hanleya hanleyi | reverse complement strand
TCACCTTAATTAAATGCATATACCTCCAAGGATGAGGCGTTGTCATTGATTTGCACGGGTCATGCTTTATTCTCAAAGCGAGTTTTTTTGTCTTTTATCCCCCGCCGCAACGCGGCCGGGGACTTTAAAATGGTTTTTGCTTCTGTGTGTGCGTGGATGTCCGTGGATGTCCGTGTACGTCCGTGCATGTCTGCTCGAATTTTCCGCACGCGATAACTTCCCAACACTTTGTTGGATTCTTCCGAAATTCGGCATACGCATTCCTTGTGACAAGACGCCATTCGGTATTGCATTTCAGCAACATCTACCTGAAGGTGGCGCCACTGGGTCAAAATGGATCTTGGTTCTTTGTGTCCGGGGATGTCAGTTTGAATTCTTTACAAGCGATAACTTCCAAATGCCTTGTCGGATTCTCCCGAAATTCGGCATACGCATTCCTTGCGACAAGACACCGGCTTAGCCACTGCTATTGCATTTCAGCAACATCTGTCTGAAGGTGTCGCCACTGGGTCTCGCTTCTGCATATCCATTCCTGTACGTGGATGTCTTTGCAAGCGATGTTCTTTGCAAGCGATAACTTCCAAATGCTTTGTTGGATTCTCCAGAAATTCAGCATACGCATTCTTTGCGACAAGACACCGGTTGCTACTGCATTTCAGCAATATCTGCCTGAAGGTGGCGCCACTGAGTTTCTCTTCTTCTTGTCCGTTCCAGTTAAAATGGGCCTTCAATTTTGCTATGAAATCATTCTATTCCACATCATATGATTTACCCTAAAGCTTTTACATGAACCATATTTTATTTCAGAAATATAATATGAAATAACTGGCGGGGAAATCCCCGCAGTACTGAACCCCTGGTTTTTGAATTTCGTGTCAGCTTAAATGAAGGACAATATTTCCTTCAATTTTGCTATAAAATAATTGCATTCCACATCATATGATTTACCCTAAAGCTTCTGCACGAACCATTTTGTGTCCACATATGTAACTTACTATGTTAATTACAATTGAATTCCTAAAGTTCGGGTGCACACTGTCCATATGATCAATTTCCTGAATTGAATTGAATTCAACCTTGCTGGTCTTCAGACTGACAGATGATGGCATGTAGTTGTCAGTGCGATTGTTCATCTACAGGGAGCTTTCTATGGCTTTCATATCAGCACACCACCACTACCCTCAAGGAGAGCATGTCCCCACCCCCAGGGTGCTGAGCCGCACCCTCTATCTCCCAAACTAGCCCTCGTCCGTATGGCAAGCCGTTTTACTTTTTATTCGGCATTTGCTGATATCATTAAATATTTGCTGATATCTTCAAATGATTTGATGATATCATCAAATGATTTGCTGATATCATCAAATGATTTGCTGATATCACCAAATCAGTCGATTTGCTGATATCACCAAATCAGTCGATTTGCTGATATCACCAAATGATTTGATGATATCACCAAATGGTTTGATGATATCAGCAAATCATTTGATGATATCAGCAAATCATTTGATGATATCAAATCGAGTGATTTGCTGATATCAGCAAATCATTTGATGATATCATTAAATATGGCGGAACGTGAAAATAAGCCTAAATGTTAATGCCTGCTCCCTTCACATCCTGTTGTTTGATAATTTATACCTTGTGGTAAAGCTATCTACCGACAAATCACATGCAATATTTATTACGGTACTTAAAGAACCAGACAATAACAATAAAACCTATCAAACCTCTGGCATATACCTTACGCCAATCTTTACTAATAAATGACAAATAGAATCATGAATATAAGGGCATTCAAATAAATATACAGCAGGGTAGATAAACTTTTCCATCGCGGGTTATTGACTTGTAGACACAAATTCATTAGATCTGCATTTGAGTATAAACGGGGTGAGGCGAAAGGGGATAATGATTTCGGGAAAGCCGGTCAGCATGGAGCATTGTATATTAAGGCAGAGCCGATTGTCGTGCTTCTTCACTGGTTAGCTTTTGGGGCAGGAGATAAGGCATAGCCGCACATACAACAATAAATTAATCTCTATGACCCTTTACTGACCCGTAACAGGAGACCAGGCTGTTACGATAAAGACAGAACTAACCAAGCCTCAATTAAGTCGTATGGCTTCTTTTTATCTTTATATGATGTGGGTACTGTAATCAAATAGTACTAAAGCCGATACAGATTGAAACAGTTGTGTGACATTATTTATCTAAGCATGTCCCCTGTAAATTCAGTATGATCTCAAGCGCTATTTGTTGAACATTCCGATCAATTCTGTGTTATATCTATGTTGACCTTGCCGGGGGGATGGGGGGGGGGTACACAGAAACTCGTGTGCGAGGTAGGTCCACCACAGTGGTTAATGGTCAGGACCTACAGGTCAACCGCCGCTAATGGGGGCAGAAATAGTGAAGCGAGCCTGTGAAACGGAACATGCGCTGTGACGAAGTTTATTGTCATTCTGAACAGGGAGCCTTCCATGTTATGGTTCATACTTTGACCTTCCACCATATTTAATGATATCATCAAATATAAAATATTTGCTGATATCATCAAATCATTTACTGATATCAGCAAATCAATTGCTGATATCATCAAATCATTTGATGATATCAGAAAATCATTTGCTGATATCAACAAATAAAGCGTTTTTGATGATATCAGCAAATCATTTGCTGATATCAGCAAATCATTTGGTGATATCAGCAAATCAGTTGCAGATACCATCAAATGATTTGGTGATATCAGCAAATATTTGCTGATATCAACAAATATTTGCTGATATCAGTAAATATGTGTTGATATCAGCAAATATTTGATGATATCAGTAAATCATTTCATGATATCAGCAAATACTTGATGGCCCACTATATCACCATACTTTATTCATTTATGTGCAGTTTCCTTAGTTCTTGCCAAATAAGCAGATTATGTATTGTTTTCCTCAATTAGAGTGTGTATTGTATCACCTGAATCGCACCATTTGTAGATCACTGTCAGGTTATCGCTTAACATTTAACAATTTCTGAAAATGACGGCATTTTAATATCCGTCCAACCTGACTGACATAAATTTACTGGCTTACCTATTCATAAATGCGCATTGGCTATAAGATCACATTATACCTTGTATATATACTGTGCGTATGGAGCTGTTTGTAACTTTGTTCACTGCTGAAGATGCAATAACTAATAGCGAAATATTCAGAATGAAATTGTCATCCCTACTCGGAGTTGCTTTTCTTCTCTATAATTGAAGTAAAATGGTGTGTTCTGGTGCATTTTGACAGAATATTTAGACTTTGAAGATGATATGTAATGATGCCCCAAAATGAACTGAATTTTCTGTGTCATCTGCCTGTCTGTCTCTCTGTCTGCCCATCTTTCTTGTCATACCACATATGCAGCTGGTGATGGATCAGAAGCCTAATGAAAATGACTGACCTTCACCTGTTTAATCAAGGTCAAATTTAGCATTAGCAATAATTTTTAAAGGAGTGAAGATAGGCTCTCCAAATTCATAATACTTGTGCAATTGGTGGCTGACTAGAAGCCTATCCCAGTTGACTGAACCTATTCTCTCAAGGTTATATACTGTATATTGTGATATAACATGAAATATAGCTAGACATTCTAAATTGATACCGCATATGCAACTGATGATGTAACTTAAACCATGCTGTATCGGCTGAGCTGTTGAAACATCCTCCATTTCCTAGCTCTGAGATACTGCATCACTGTTGAAATATGGGTACCATGACAGAGTGATAGATCACATAGCCAGTGAAGATTTCCGATTTTCATTGAATGTCGTTATTGCCGAAGTAGTATTAGCAGCATTTTACAACAACAACAATTCGCCGACTTGCAGTGAAAAATTATAGTGAAAGGTATTTATTTTTTTATGTTTGGCATTTTTATTTCCTGGCATTATTTCAGATAGAATACATGCAACAGCCTATTTCATACAATCAGGAATGAAAAGGAGGTTAAAATCTTTATGTTCAAACTTTCGTAGGAAATATAAAAGTGGAAATTTGAAATTTTATTTTTATTCGATTTTTTAATGTCGGTGGGCCCATGAAACGCAAAATAAAGTTGGTGTTGCCTCACACTGGTTTCGCCCATTGGTGAAGAAATTCCTTCTCAGAGGCACTTCTACCACGGATGATTCCTGATTGTTCATCCTCCAGGGGTATGTGCCTCACCCTCTGTCCCATCCTAACAAAATTGCCACCCTTAATAGGGGGTGTGCCTAAATTGGGGAGATCTAAAGCCCTGTGAGTACCAAATTATGTGTTACAAAATTATCCGGGGAAATGCTCTTCGCCCGTGTTTCACACGAGCTTTCATTGTTTTTCGTGCCAATCCGCCTCTGGGTGGCGCCACGTGGGGGCCAAGTTAAAATTGCATCTCCAGACAATAACTTTTGAAAATCTTAAGGATTCTTTCCAAATTTGGTGTGTGGGTACCTTGCCTCAGGATCTGGCTTGAGAATGTTTTTCGTGTTGATTCGTGTACAGGGGGCACCACCTGAAAGCTAAGTAATGTGTTTCCAGACAATAACTTTTGAAAACCTTGACCGATTCATTCCAAATTTGGTGTGTAGGTACCTCACCTCAATTTCTTGTTTGGCATTGTTTTTCATGCTGATCCACATATAGGTGGCGCCACCTGGGGGAAAATTTAAAATTGAATTTCCGGACAATAAATTTTTAAAACTTGAATGAATTTTTTCCAAGTTTGGTATATGAATACATGTACCTTACCTGAAGGTCTCGCTTGGGATTGGTTTTCTTGTCGATCTGATCATAGGTGGCGCCACCGGTAGGCCAAGTTAAAATTTTCTATTTCCAATGTCACGGAATCTTGCCTCAAGATCTCGGTTGGGATTATTTTTTATGCCTATCTGCCTATACATGGCGCTACCTGTGGGCCAAGGTAAGGTTCAGACCAATTTAATCTTCCAATTAGTGAACAGCGTTTACGCACCGATAGCGCGCCGACGTGCTAGCCTAATCATCAAGACTTATTACACCCCCCATGATGTGACCCTTGCCGCCACGCGCCGGTAGAATATAGTCCGGTCAAACCCACTGCACCATTGTGAGCATGTCGGCGGTAAACAAAGGCTCCCCGTTGGCGCGCTTGCCGGATCGCGCGCTAACAGCCGTCACCGCTTAAAACTGAATTGTTTTCAAAGAGTTCCCCTCTGGCGGTGTACGGCAAGAACACAATCTATTCTACAGTTTAAGTTACTGGCTAAGTAATTAAAAAATATATAGAAGATTTGACTTCTTCAATAAGAATGCTGTAAATGTTTATCAATCATTTTTTGTTTGCGCTCCAAGGAAACTCGGCCGTCTTGTGAACATTCGGTTGAGACTACGAATAATCTTCATTAACAAAAAGTTTCGCCAAAGATAGCTTAAAGTATGCCTAAATATATTATCAGAATTCATAAAACGTTGGTGTGTGCAAATTGCGAAGGCCGCCTCCTCTTTCAGAACGGCCAGTAAAACGGTTGAACGTAACATTTCAAATGAATACAGCTTCGTATAAATTCAGACACACGGGCGAGTCGAGATCATAATCGGGGCAACATGCAGTGCTCGGTCAGACTAGTTGTCTCTTTGGCTTGTCTTGTTACAACCGCCTAACCAAAATATACACAGAAACTCAAAAGATCAATTAACCCCTTACAGAGAATGACAAATACTCCAATTGTATATGCTCTTTATTCGTTACCGCCCGACTGTTAAAGGTTGCACACGAAATAATATATAACTTCCGATGAGGAAATAAGAATTAACAAGTATTTATGGCCCACACATCCATCGTTCCAGCTAAATAACAAAAACGAAACAATAACAGAGATTTCTACCTAAACAATAAGTTAATGCCATTTCATTTCTTTTCAAACGAGACGCAGACGCGCATTTTGTTGGACGAAAGCGGGATATCGCTTTACCCCGTCAGAGAGAGAATGCACTGTTATGTTTATATTCTCCACTTGTTTACGCCAAACTTAATGAGATGATTAATCTTTACAGTGTTGTTTTCTTGCTGACAATATAACATCCGTTATACTGTTCGACAGGAAGTATGCATTAACACATATGAAATGTAGGTCTAACGGTCAATGCGTATAGGCTCCCTGATGAGGGTTTCGCTGGTCAGAAATAAGAATTTTCGACCTAAAATAACCCGAAACTTGCACCCGCAGATACTAAACAATGAATACTAGAAAAACAAAACGGGCAAGTAGGAGTCTGGGTTTTCACCAGTGTTATTGCAGGTGTGGCTCCCTAGGACCAGTATTTATTAACTATAGCGGGATGTATTAACATTACAGCGGCAGGGCTAGAAAAAAAACAACAAAATAATAACAGATTAATCCCAGACGGATTGTCCTCGTACTAATTCGTTTCATCTATCATTTGATCAAAACGAATACGCCGCAGACTTTAAACGTGTACATTCATGTATTTGTGCATGAATAACCTGCGATGATATACGTACATGTACTCAAGTGAAATCGTATTGAACTGCCGTCGACTGTACTGTTTTCATAGTAATATGGATTATAACTTAAAGTGAAAGATTTTCCCATCAGTCGGTCTTCTTCCTGCCAAATCATACTGTCGGTTCAGTAAAATATAACTTCTGCACAGTAATATGTTGCAAGATTTCAAACACGTGTTCTCATTTTCCCGCGAAAAGACACGTGGGGTCAAACTGGTCGCGCGGGGCTATATTAAGCATGTTCAGACAGCATCCAACACTTGTACCAAAGTTCGTCTGGATAGCTGGGTTGTGTGTAGACGCCAGATTTCACGAGGGTTGATCTATTTCACAGAGGAGTGAGTTCTGTTTTATTGGTGACAAATCCTCAGAAAGGGATTACCAGACTTCAATCAAATCAATCAACCGATTTCTAGTAAAAAGGTACGGGTATTACATAATTCGTTTCATCGGTTCTTGTCCCACTGATTAAATATTTATACACTGCATAATCCGGTAATAAAATCCCGGGCATTTACTAGTGAATGGTCAAAATTAACACAATTTGCAAGAATTTTTGAATATATAAAAACGAATGACTTGAACTTGCGCATCTGTATGAGAAGCGGCCGTAAGATGAAACTTCCAATAAACAAATACCCATTCTTTAATACCAGAAACGCTATTCCGTGAGACGCGCAAGTCTGGGTCAACTTTGAAAGCAGGTGTCCGACGAAGCACAAATTACAATCCATTTTGCAAGCAGTGTTTATGATTAAAATCAATCTTAAATCTATTTCCTTTTACAAATTTTTAGATGGAATTCAGATACGCTTGATCGAGGTCCACGTGTTCGCCGGTAACACAAATTTATATACCTGATGTTATTTAATAGGTATGAATTACAGGCAGACATTCTGTGCAAACAGTTAGCTTCGTGCCGATTAACGCCACGTGGACTCTCAACTGATTTTCTTGAGCTCTCTCGCGTGAACGATCGCTCGCTAACAAAGACCTCACTAGCGGGCTCTTACTCCTGCAGCTCGCTTCCAGCCGTTGTCTGACCGTGCTGATAGCGCGCGGCCTGTGTTCAATCATGTGGACGGACTACATTCAACAGAGTTAGAACAATGGCCAGCCGATAATCATGGGCATTGGCGCGCTATACCTTTGTGTTGGCGCGCTTCGTTTGCGCGCCGTTGGTGCGCCAACACTAACCTTTCAGCTGGTCTGAACTGTAAGATTGCATTTCCGGACAGTAAATGCATGTTGGACCTGAACGGATTCTTTTAAATTTGGTATGTTGGTACCTTCCCTCAAGGTACATGTATCTTATGGGGCAATGTTAATGATGTTTTTCCTAAGTTTTATGTTTTTACTTTCTTCACAAATAATGAATGTTTCCTTTACTAAAGTTGCAAAAGGGATGCCTTCTCGATCGTATTTGATCGACTGTATCTAGGTTCTTCAATATTTGACATATATGCATTCCTTGTGACAAGATGTTGATTGGTATTGTGTTTCAGAAAGATATTCCCGAAGGTGACGCCACTAGGGTTCTTTCCGTTCTTTTGTGCTGCAAGCGATAACTTTGAAACGCTTTGAAATGTCACTCGAAATTTGGATTCCGGGCAATAACTTGAGAACTGCTCATCGAATTCTTCCCAAATTAGGCATGCATATACATTGTACCTTGCCATGAGATGATGCTTGGGATTGAGTTATCCACTTCTGCTTAGAAGGTGATGCCACTGGGTGACAAAATCTGAAATTTGTTTTTGGCCAATAACTTGAGAACTGCATGCTTTCTTCTCAGATTTAGCATGCATGTACCATGCCAGGAGATGTTGCATGGGATTGCCTTTCACTCACTTGCACTTACAGGTGGCGCCACCTGGTGGCAAAATCCCAAATTTGTCTCCGGGTAATACCCTGACATAAGATCTCGCTTGAGATTGCGTTTTGCCCACTTGCGCCTACAGGTAGCACCACCTCGTGTCAAAATCTAAAGAGCCATGGCCCCTTTCCCTAGCCATCGGCCCACAGCTAGGGCCTTTGGAAAAATGTTATGCAAGTGTTAATTTTGAAGCAATACCCCATAGTACACATCCCTAAGTTTCAATATTTAAAGAAAACGAGGTAAGCTTGTTTCGGGCAAGGATCGGATTGCAAGTTAAAAACGTGTCGAAGCTATTTCGGAAAGAAATTTGCATAGTAGGCAGCCAAGAACCAGAATGAAAGCCAATTCATTAAATTCCTATATCAATTCCATACAGTTTAACGATCAGAATATTTTGGATCTGACTTGCCTTGATCACCAAAAAGTGAAATTCAGAATTATTTTATTGGTCGTCGTGTTCCCACAAATGTGTTTTCTATTCAGTGATACGAAGCTATGGATATATTATAGCTCAACAGGTTAGACACTGGACTTGAGTCCGCGATAGGCCGTTTTTCACGGCTGTGAGTTCGAGCCCCATTTTTATCATTTATAATGTGATCATTTTTTCCTCCGTTTTATATCACTTTTGGCGTTTCTCTATCCGGAATATTATCAAAAGAAATACCTTTTAATAGCATGAATCTTGAAACTAATTATGCAAGATAATTACTTTCATTAGCACGTGATCGTTCTAAATGTATTTCAGGACGGCTAGTATCGGTGACAGCTTAATATAAATCACTTCCGAGTGCAGACAGATTACTGTACATTTCCTTATATTTTGTGTATGAACCATCAACAGAAGTTCTGATGGTATATTTTTGCATGCACATTAAAATATCGCCTGTTGGTACCGTGTGTGAGAACTAGACAAGATCAGGCCAAGCCAAGGAAATTACTGTTGAGCATCACACCTATACCACAGAAATGGGGATGAAGGAGGACAAATACTTCGACCTATGCAATGATGTAACAAATGATACAGACTTACTCAACTTTGGGCTGTCCACGAGTGAAGTTTAATCAAGTCAGTTACTGTTGCCAGAAAAAGTTTCCACACATTCTTGTTTCGGTTTATGCAGATCAGGGACATAAATGAGTACAAACTGCTGTAGATATAACCTCTTCGTTACGAATTCGCAACACCTATATTTGATCTGCTTATTTTCATTCTAGAACACGGTTGTATACCAGAACATTTTGTGTTAATAGCAACTATAAAAAAGATTCATTTCAACAAATAATTTACTTTGGTTGGCCTTAAAAAATCCTCGTCTGAGTGCGCCCCAGTGCATAGTATGTCACCTTTGTTTACCGACCACCAGGTGGGTTGGATGCGTGTTAGTGCGCAGTATGTATGGGCCGCTACCTGGGCAAAGGGACCATGGCTCTTTGATTTCGCTCTTCTCCAATTTGGTATACAGATACCATGCCATGATATGTCCCCTGGGATTGTATTTCGCCTGCTTCTGCATACTGGTGGCGACACCTGGTGGACAAATCTGAAAATTGTTTCTGGCAATAATTTGACATCTGCTCATCGGATTCTTTTCAAATTTGGTATTTATATGCCATAAGATGTCGCATAGGATTGTGTTCCGCACACTTGTGCCTACATCTAACTTTGGTCTCCGGGCAATAACTTGAAGACCCCTCTTCAGATTCTTCCCAAAGTTCATATGCTGATACATGTCCCTAGACTGTAGAACTCTCTCTTAAATCAGGATATTAACAGACAGTGTCAGCGTACTGTTACAGCTGTATCCCCTTCAGTGATTGGTCATTCAACCCCGCCATTTTAAACTAATACAAACATTTTCATTGGATCACTATTTATAGGAGCCACCACAATCTTCATACACAACCACGTGACTGTCTCAGTTGACTGATGACATAGCGCGGCCTCGTTTTCGATTTCAAAGTCTGCCGTCTAACTGGGAAAATGTTGTTGTTGCTGCATCAGCTGAGCATTGACCCTCCGTAGAAGGGTCCAATACTATAGGTTAATACATGTACCATGCCATGAGATGATGCTTGGGATTGCCTTTCGCCCACTTGCACCTACAGGTGGCGACACGTGGTGGCAAATTTAAAATTTGGTTTCTGGGCAATAGGTTGAGGATGCCTTCAGCTTCTCGTCAAATTTGGTTTGCGGATAATGCCTTGAGATGTCACTTGGGGTTGCCGGTTACCGTACATAATTTCCATGCCTCACTGCATGGAAACTATATTACAGAAGCAATCAACTTTCAGTCAACCGCTCTGAGTTGATCTTAAAACTTGGGAAGGCAGAAAGACCCTTCCGCATCCAACGCCTATGAAGCAGCAGTTGCCTCCCTCATGTATTTCCCCTGAGACCACCAATGCTAAAAAGATATTGCTGCCATTTCGGCGGGAGACCTAGCATCCTCTGGCTGCTTGTATGGCAAAATTCGATGCGTGGAGCAATATCTCGAAACGATTTGAAAAGGATTTAATTTAAGGTGTAAACAGGAACGGTGGACGCTTATGTTTCAGAAAACGGTTAAAGAAATATCAATATAAACAAGGTAAATTTTGTGTTAATATATTAGATATTCATAATAAGATGAAATTAACCTGATATTTTAGTCATTGGAAGAATAAAATTAACGTAAAATTATAATTCTATGAGAAAACGAAGTTCTTGGGCTCGTTGATTTCTCCTTTGGATATAGAATTTTGTGCTGAGATTTATGCGATTTCTTATACGAAAAGAAATCTCTCCAAATAAAGGTAATGAACGCATATGTACTTTCTCGATATCTCAAAACAGTTATTTACTGGTCATACTTAGGAGAAAGCCCAGCATGTTTTCTGAATTCTATATTAACTGTCCTGGTTTTCCATCCATATTTGTCATAAGCTTAAGTTTCAACTTTTATCTGCAGGAAATGATCGTCCGGAGGAATGTACTATACTCATAGAGTGCTATAAATATGGTGCCACTAGTTTTCCGATCCGACACCAGGGGGCGCTGTTCTGAATAAGGAAATGGCCTATACGGCCATTAAATTGAAGAGTTGAGCCCCTATATTTGGTACATGGACTATACTCATAGAGTGTTACAATATGGTACTAGTCGGTGAATAAAACATCGTTTACGTAGTTCTATAACACCAGGTTCTTCATATAGAAGGACGGTCGCTGTACTTTTATTCAGGCCTGTAATGGTTCGCAAAGACTCTTTTTGTATGTTCTTGATGGAATTAGCTTGAAAATCACTCATGTTGTCCCATACAACGTCGACGTATTCAAGGGATGGTCTTATGAAGTTTTTGTACATTATCTTCAGGTATTTTCGATCAAGACGATATGTAAGCCCTCGAAACATAGACAATTTCTTTTGTGCTGTCGAAATAAGACTGTTTATATGGTCGTGCCAGGTTCCTTGGCTGTTTAGAATAAGGCCAAGATGTTTGTGAGAAGTACATGTTTCAATTGTAGAATTAGTAAATTTGAAGGTCATTTGCGATGGCTGCCTGCGCTTAGATGCTATGAGTGATTTTGTTTTTCCTGCATTAAAAATTTACAAGCCAGGTTTGTGCCCATTGCTCAATTTTGAATAGATCATTATCTACGGAGATGGATATGGTGTTCTGCAGCAAGTTATCAGAAAATATGTATAAGCACGTGTCGTCGGTATATAGTTTGATGTTGTTGATGATTCCATTTGGTAGATCATTTATATAAAGAAGAAATAAAAGAGGTCCGAGGACAGAACCTTGAGGGACCCCCGCGCCTATCCGGACAAGCAGCCAGAGGATGTTAAGCCCCCGCCGAAATGGCAGCAATATTTTTTAGCATTGTTGGTCTTGAGGGATATACATATGGGAGGCAACTGCTACTTCATAGGCGTTGGATGCGGAAAGGTCCTTCTGCCTTCCCAAGTTTTAAAATCAACTCAGAACGGTTGACTGAACGTTTTTTTTTTGCTTCTGTAATATAGTTTCCATGCAGTGAAGGAAATTATGTAACCGAGAAGCGACTCCAAGTGACATCAGTAGTATACACTCCGCATATTCACTACCATTTGCCCCACTGCGCAGGTGTATCTGCGCAGGTTCCGGTTTTATGGGGCGGTCATGGGGCGGTGTGCGCAGGAGTGTTCTGCGCAAGTGTATGACGTCACTTCCGGTCTGCGTGAATCAGGCGTGACCTGGGGATGTATTCCTCCTCGGTGATGCGATCTGGCGGTGATGCGGTCTGCCCCCGGTGACAGAAAGTAGTCCCAAAACCGTGGGGTTTCGTGAGAATGTTCGGCAATCTTCAGGGGCGGGAGGGGCCCCTAGTGGACTGATTGGATCGAGTGAGGTGTCAAAGTGAAGCGCTCCTCCAGGGGCATTAAATCATGGGTGGGTGCATGTAACACATGTAACACGGACTTTACCCCTACAATAGGGGAAAACTCCTATCAACCCTATCCCATAGGGCTAATATCGGTCACTGGCTTATCGGGGCCTGCTGAGAGAGGTTGGATGGGGGAGTGGGTGTATGTAAATTTAGGAATGGTCCCGAAAGTATAAAAAGCGGAACACGGACTTTACCCCTACAATAGAGGAAAACTCCTATCAACCCTATCCCAAAGGGCGAATATCGGTCCCCCGGGCTTATCGGGGCCTGCTGAGAGAGGTAGGGTGGGGGAATGGGTGTTTCTAAATTTAGGATTTGTCCCGAAAATATAAAAAGCGGAACACGGACTTTACCCCTAAAATAGGGGAAAACTCCTATCAACCCTATCCCAAAGGGTTAATATCGGTCCCTGGCTTATCCGGGTCTGCCTGTCAAGTAATGGGCGGATGCATATAAAATTAGGATTTGTCCCGAAAATATAAAAAGCGGAACACGGACTTTACCCCTAAAATAGGGGAAAACTCCTATCAACCCTATCCAAAAGGTCTAATATCGGTCCCCAGGCTTATGGGGACCTGCCTATCAAGTCATGGGTGGGGAAGTGGGTGCATGTAAAATTAGGATTTGTCCCGAAAATATAAAAAGCGGAACACGGACTTTACCCCTACAATGGAGGAAAACCTCTATCAACCCTATCCCAAAGGGCTAATATCGGTCCCCGGGCTTATCGGGGTCTGATGAGAGAGGCAGGGTGAGTGCATGCAAAATTGGATTTGTCCCCGAAAATATAAGAAGCGGAACACGGACTTTATCCCTACATTAGGGGAAAACTCCTATCAACCCTATCCCAAAGGTCTAATATTGGGCCCTGGCTTATCGGGACCTGCTGAGAGAGGTAGGGTGGGGAAGTGTGTGTATGTAAATTTAGGATTTGTCCCGAAAATATAAAAAGCGGAACCCGGACTTTACCCCTACAATAGGGGGAAACTGCTATCAACCCTATCCCAAAGGGCTAATATCGGTCCCTGGCTTATCGGGGCCTGCTGAGAGAGGTAGGATGGGGAAGTGGGTGCATGTAAAATGAGGATTTGTCCCAGAAAATATAAAGACGGAACATGGACTTTACCCCTACAATAGAGAAATACTCCTATCAACCCTATCCCAAAGGTGAATATCGGCCCCGCGGGCTTATCGGAGTCTTCTGAGAGAGGCAGGGTGGGTGTATGTAAAAATTTCTCCAGAAAAGATATAAAAAACGGAACACGGACTTTACCCCTACAATAGAGGAAAACTCCTATCAACCGTATCCCAGAGTATAGTCACGGGATATTCATTCAAATTGACCTTTGACCTCTTGAGGTCAATGAGCGTCAATATGCTTTTTAAGTGCACAAAGGTCAATGAGTGCATGTGTAATACTCTGTATCTGGGGTTAGGATGCGTAGGTGTATGACGTCACTTCCGGTAGCCGTGAATCCGGCGTGACCCTGGAGAACATGTTTAGACCTGCCTGATCTACATCCGGGTACTTTCCTGTGAGTGAGTGAGTGGGATTCGACTGGACTAATGTATCGTCCGTTTTCATCATTTTGCGCATGCACAGTCTGGTCGTAGTATAGAAAGCAGGCATTTTGGGGAATCGTGGAGGTTTGTTGAGTGATTGAGGGACCATAGCTGGTCAAATGGACCGTGTGGGGTATCAGTTTTACATCCGGGTCCTCATCTTACATTTAGGAGTAGTACAGAAGGCAACAATTTTGGGGCCCCGAGCTTCGAGCTCCGAGCTCCCGCTTACCTCATCCCCGAGCCCCGAGCTCCCGACTACTCCATCTCCGAGCTCCGAGCTCCCGTCGTTATGCCTTAACGCCCATCGTTACGCCTTAACGTCCTAGCATAACGCCTTGACGCCATGATATACACAGATGAAAGAAAAACAACAAAAAGGATGAGAGATGAGAGAACAACAACAACAACATGTTTTTTTTTCATATGGTTTATTCTCTCCTTCAGTACATCATACCCACGCTGGGAGAGCCGCGTTGGGTATGTTTACAATTCAAGAAGACTCTTGTCCAATCAGAGGCCTCCATTTGGGGCTGTATCAGTCATATTCGTTCTTGCCTGTTACTGCGTTAGATATATTCTCGGCTGCTCTTGTCCAATCAGAAGTCGCCGTTTCAGGAACTTTCATCTTTGCTCGGTGTGACCTAATCGTCGTCGGGCAGGCCTGGATATTGTTCGGGCAGCATGTCCTGAAAGAGTTGTTTGCGCATCCTGGTCGCATTTTCCAGGGCCTCAGTGGGTGGTAGCCCCATATCCTCTTCCAAGTGACGCTTGGTCTTGATGATGGACCTGTGCGTGGGGTCTCCTCTCATTTCAAGCGGTAGTAAGATATACTGTTCATAGATCGCCATGGCTGTTTTCCTGATGCAGGGGCGCATTTGGGTGTACGCCTGTTGTAAGTTATCCTGTCCGGCGTCCTCGATCGCTGCAGCATGAGTATTGATAGCTGCTGTCACAATACAATCCCAGAAGATAGATTCTGTCTCACTTTCCTGGTATGTAGGCTGACTATCTGAGGTCAGGCTCTCCGTATCAGGATATAGACTCTCAGCAATCTCACTTTCCTGGGATGTAGGCCGCGACTATCTGAGGTCAAGCTCTCCGTATCAGTAGATAGACTCTCATCAATCTCTGTATCGGCTTCTTGTGCCTCGGAGTCTTCAATCCCATGTATATTTTTCTTGTGTCGCATCATATCGTAACGTCTGGTGAACGTGCGAGTATAAGCCATATTGACGGTTGAACGTCGACTGTGCGTGTTTTGGCAATACACTTGCTTTTATAGACAGTAACGCCCATCAACGCTTAGCTTAACGCTTCAACGCCCTGGTGAACTAGCTCAGAAGCCTTGATTTTCATGGAATTGCCATCAATACATCGAAATGCAGTGACACCCGTCAACGCCCGTCGTTACGCCTTAACGCCCGTCTCAACGCCCGTCAACACCCGTCGTTACGCCTTAACGCCCGTCTCAATGCCTTAACGCCATATTTTTACGCCTTAACGCCCGTCTAATAAAGGGGTTTTGGAGGACGATTAACCTTTGAACTCTGAGAGCACTTTCGCTCACATCACCGGAAGTGACCTTTGACCACGTGACCGGAAGTGACCTTTGACCCTGCGCTGCTCGGAAGTGACGTCATCGTGCGCAGGCGCACACACACACATACCTGGTGCATCCGCACCCTGGTGTACCCTATGCCCTACGGGCATAGGTACGGACATAGGGTACAGGGCGCACCAGGCATGTGTGTGTGTGCTCCTGCGTACGATGACGTCACTTCCGAACGTTAAGGCGTAACGACGGGCGTTGACGGGTGTCACTGCATTTCCTATTCATTTCCTTATTCAGAGCAGCGCCCCCTGGTGTCGAATCGTGAAACTAGTGGCACCATTTTGTAGCACTCTGTGAGTATAGAATATGTTCCAAATATGGGGGCTTAATTCAGCGATTTAATGGCCGTATAGGCCATTTCCTTATTCAGAACAACGCCCCCTGATGCCGGATCGGAAACTAGTGGCACCATGTTGTAGCACTTTATGAGTATTATCCATGTACCAAATATAGGGGCTTAACTCTTCGATTTAATGGTCGTATAGGCCATTTCCTTTTTCATTTCCTTATTCAGAGCAGCGCCCCTGGTGTCGGATCGGACAACCAGTGGCACTATATTGTAGCACTCTATGAGTATAGTATATGTACCAAATATTGGGGCTCAACTCTTCGGTTTAATGGCCGTATAGGCCATTTCCTTATTCAGAACAACGCCCCCTGATGCCGGATCGGAAACTAGTGGCACCATGTTGTAGCACTTTATGAGTATTATCCATGTACCAAATATAGGGGCTTAACTCTTCGATTTAATGGTCGTATAGGCCATTTCCTTTTTCATTTCCTTATTCAGAGCAGCGCCCCTGGTGTCGAATCGGGAAACTAGTGACACTATTTTGTAGTTCTCTATGAGTATATTATAGGTATCAAATATGGGGGCTCAACTCTTCGATTTAATGGCCGTATAGGCCATTTCCTTATTCAGAACAGCGCCCCGTGGTGTCGGGTCGAAAAACTAGTGGCGCCATATTGTAGCCCTTTATGGGCATAGTCCATGTACCAAATATGGGGGCTCAACTCTTCGATTTAATGGTCGCATAGGCCATTTCCTTATTCAGAGCAGCGACCCCAGGTGTCGAATCGGGAATCTAGTGGCACCATTTCGTGGTACTCTATGAGTATATTATAGGTATCAAATATGGGGGCTCAACTCTTCGATTTAATGGCCGTATAGGCCATTTCCTTATTTATTTCCTTATTCAGAACAGCGCCCCCTGGTGTCGGATCGGAAAACTAGTGGCACCATATTGTAACCCTCTACGTGTATAGTCTATGTACCAAAGATGAATTGTCTTAATAAGTGCCGTAATGGCACTATTAACCCATAATATATTATCCGCGAATTATTGACTGCTCCCCCGCTTTGCGACTTGAATAGTGAACTTTTGAACTGGGAACTTGGCGCCAACTTATAATACGTTAATAATATCCCTATAAAAATACCCCAAGGGAATGCGAAATATCAGTGATATTGCTTGTCGTATGTAGGCGAATCGACAAGATCGACAAGTACCCTCTATTGTTCCTGTTGCCAGTGAATTTATAAGTTGATCTACCTCGTGTACACCATTCAGAAGACACCAGTTGCGGAACAGAAGACTTTGACCATCGACACCCTCATCTCGTCATCCGGCTGAAACAGAATGTACGGTTTGTTTGGTGACTTTTTCAGGTATCTAGATTGTCATAATTCTACGGATCTACATAGTATGCAAAACTAAATACATGCTTTCTGATATTGAAAATAAGTTTTCTACATTATGTCTGAATGGTGTAGATATATCAGTCTAAGTTAATGTAAATTATAGATCACAGCAGGAGGATCAAGCAAGTATAGTTTTCAGGTTCGATGATCAAATACTTTGGACGGAACGAATAGCTCCAACTGCGATGCAGGGCGAGGTCATGAACAAACCGTACCAGTAGGGTTTTAATTATATATGAAGGTTGTTTCAACAGTTCAACTAACCCCACAAGTAAACCATCTCAATATATGGCTGATCAATCAATGTATTATTAGCATAGCATGTATGTGAGCATCATTAATATGTGGTCACTATATGTGACCAATGTGCCCGCCTCACTGCACAGGGGCTCGTTACCGTTGTTAATTGGTTAAATAGGTTGATTATGGGGGGGTCGGGGTCGAGGTCGGTAATGAATGAAGGAGGCTACCGACCTCGACCCCGACTATCAACCTATTTAACCAATTAACAACGGTAACGAGCCCCTGTGCCTCACTGTGGTCACCCTGTGTGGTCAATGAAGCTGCGAAGATAGAAATTTATTAAATTCTCTCATAAATGTAACATGTTATTTTTTCATCTGAAGTTCTCTTTGTGAATATGAAGTCTGCATTCGTCCTCTTGTTGGCCATCTCTGCCTATCATGGTGTTGTGGAAGTTGTTTCCTCAGGTGTGTATTTCTTGCTTTTGTATGGTGATGATTAGTATCATGGTATAAATTCTGTGTCGACAAGAATATGTATTGATTAGTGAGGATAGTGATATGTATATGTTAATAATACTGAATGGTCAGCTTTAAGGTATATTCTGTACCTCAGGAAGAATGCCCAGAATTGATTATGGTCTCAATCCCTTTGTTTTCCTCGAATGACTCCCAAAACTATTGTATTCAGTTCCCATGTTCATATACATGTCTATTCAATATGCTATAAAACAATATTTACTTCTTGAAAAGTATTCACCCGATCCCCTGAAATTTGGTATGCTTGTTCCATGCATAATATACGCTGTCAGAAGGATTGGGTCAAATTGAGCAGATATTTTTGGGTATAGACGTGGGACAAATTCCATTTTTGCCACAAACATTTTGGTTACGTCACGTCTTCATCAAAAGATTCTGATAATGTAGAACACATGCGTTCTAAATATTTCAAGATACTTTCTAGCTTTTATAATATTCAGCTTCAAGAATATGGCTTGCAAGTTTGGTCAACTTCCTGCAGATTTGGTATTATAATATTTTAGAGCACAGACTGTATAAAAAAAGTATTTTTGATGGTGACAGTATGTGGATTTGTGTATGAGTAATTGCCATTTTAAAGCGATTTGTCCTGTCTTAAAGGCAATTTTGCTTAGAAATTATATTACATCAATTCTGGTTCATACTTTATGTAAGTATCACGAGACAATGCATACAATAGCCAAGTCTGGGATGCAATAGCCAAGTCTGGGGACAACAATGTGTCTAGACCTGTGCCTTTTCAACGACACAAAAAACCCAGACAATAGTTCCTACATGAAGTATCGACCCCAATTCCTGAGAAAATACGCTGTAGGGGAGATTGGGGTAGAGTGGGACATGGGGCACAGTGGGACAAGCCGTCTAGCTCTTTTGTTAAGAACAAGAGGCACATAACATTACTATCAGCAGAAAGCTATCACCCCCATACAACTTCTATATTGATTACAAGTAAAACCTATCATTGGTAAAAACTTAGGAACACAAAAACTGTTTTTGAGCAGTCCAAGTAAATTTTTAAGACTGAGGATGATAGTTCGTTATGAGAAATTTTCAGCAGTACTTCATTGCTGTTTTGTTACCACTGAGAGACGATGGACAAAGGTACACTTTAATTATATCGATTTAGTATCTCAGCTGTATGTATTGGTTTTTTGTCATAAAAAGGAATATATCATGCACCTGGGGCAGAGTGGGACACTTTTGCTGGGGCACTCTGGGACAATAATAATCAAATGGTGAAATTTCCTTTTATCCTAAAATGCAATCAAAGTGCATTATTTTATTTCTCAGATGGTAGTATTTGCTAATCCTATCAGATTCGACGAGTTTTACTAAAACTTTCAAAGTCAAATGCTTTCGTTGGGATGAGAATCACACAAAATATTTTTTCCTCAAATTTGGCTCCTGGGAAATATTTTACGTATAGCAGGGGTCTAAAATAGCAACTAACCTAACCACTGCTGTTGGTTCTTGTAAACTCCTATGAAACATATCAGTATATACTTCTTATAAAATATATTTTGATTATTGTCCCATTGCACCCCAGTGGGTGTCCCAGAGTACCCCATAGTGGGGTAAACTGGGACACATTTTTTACGTTTTTAAAACAGATTTCTGGAGAAAAGTATAACAGATATTTCAGATTTTTTTGTGTGACAATGTCATAATAAGTACAAGTTATAACGAGAGTATACTAGGCTACACTACAGGACAATAATAACAGAGATTTTAGCAAAAAGGTGAAAAATATCCCAGTGTACCCCAATCTCCCCTACATGTACAAACTCATTTGTTCGCTGACGGAAGACAAATTCCGTTTTGTTAATCGTTCAATTACATATAACACATGTTTTATTGCATTATTACAAATGATCATTTTATTAAATTAACAAGGTCGGTTTTTCCAGTGTTATTAATTTGGCTGATTTTCAAACACCCTGAAAACGTGTGTCATGTGCAAAAACCTGAAACACCGGGCGTGATAAAAAAAATCATTTACCCCCCCCCCCCCCTCCCCGCACCTCATCAAAAAGATAAAGATTTACTTGAAATAATATAAGTTCTTAAATTATAAAATATAAATAACTTCAAAACACTTTTGAATGTGAGTGAAATTCAGCTGAACTTTTACGGGTATGGTTGCTTACATTTGCAAGAATTCCTCAACATATTGTACCATTGACTAAAGACAGAGGTGAGGTGAAAATTACATCGATACTGCAACCGAATCCCAAACTGCAAAAAAAGGCGATGCTATTATTTGGATCCAATGTGAAACTATATATATTTTCACGTTTTATCTTCCAACTCGTTATCTTTCACATGTAATTTTGTTCCATGTTTTTTTTTATTAATGGATAAGAAAAAATACAGCCATTGTGTATGGTAAAATATTTCAAGCAAAAAAACCCCAACAATATACATGGTGAATAATTATGGAACTATCAGCTATTTGCGTTGTGCCACTATTCAGTCTATCAGATAGGTGGTAAATGTACGCAATCTAGACTCAGATCTTAGAACTTCCTCTTTGATGAAGCTGAGTTGGCCGAGTGGTTTAGAGTACTTGACTTTACATCTGGCGACTTGGTGCCACACTCCTGCCCAAAAAGTGTCATTCAAAAATAATTTCGATATAAATGTTACCGACCTTCTAAATGTTGTTAATATATACATTCGACGTATATTTTCCCTCAGGTCGTGAAAGATGTGTACACATCTACATGCGGTACGTGCGCTGATTGTCTACAAAGTAAATTGAGCGATAGTACCACAGTGGTATCACAGACGATTAGTTTTGGTTCCGCTGTTGTAGCCTTAAGCTGGAAACGATGTCACCACTTTAGTACCATACAGTGGTATTTACCTCAACAGTGAACTTTCATGCGAATGTCAATTCATATTTTCTGTTACAGAAATTCAAAATATGGCAACCGTATATGACGATACTCTAGCACATACTTTAAACACAAAGAGTTCCATTTGGAATTCATAAAAACGGAGCCGTAAAAGGGACATGGAATTTTTTTTTCAGCCCCTATTAAGTCGTTATAACGACTTATTAAGTCGTTATAACGACTTAATTGACCAACGAAATTGGAGCATTAAGTCGTTATAACGACTTATTAAGTTAGAACGACTTAATTGACCAATGAAATTGGAGCATTAAATCATTATAACGAATTATTAAGTCGTTAGAACGACTTAAAAAGTCGTTTTAACGACTTAATGCTCCAATTTCATTGGTCAATTAAGTCGTTATAACGACTTAATAAGTCGTTATAACGGCTTAATAGGGGCTAAAAAAAATGTGCATGTCCCTTTTACGGCTCCGTACATATACTTATCATCCGACAATAATTGAACATTAACAGTAACAAAGGGCAGAATACAAACTTTCTCCAACACTAACAAAACACAGAATACAAACTTTCCCCAACACTAACAAAATACAGAATACAAACTTACTCAGGCTATATACCTGGAAGGTTAGTATATCCAGCGAACAAACACAGGGCATAAATTTAGCTCAGAGCCTAAACACAGAACGCGAGAGACCTAGCCGTGGCAGGGGATAATTATCGGATAACCGGCAAACAACGGTTCAAATTTATCTCAGAGACTACGGTAAGCGTATAA
>JAVTVY010043119.1:0-21917 GCA_036873755.1 Hanleya hanleyi | reverse complement strand
TCTCCCATGCTGGAATTACTGCCCCACAGATTCCCCACGTGGGGATGTTGTGGGGTTTTCTGCCCCGCAGATTCCCCAGGTGGGGATATTGTGGGGTTTTCTCTCCCATATTGGAATTACTGCCCCGCAGATTCCCCACCTGGGGATATTGTGGGGTTCTCTGCCCCGCAGATTCCCCACATGGGGATATTGTGGGGTTTTCTCTCCCATGCTGGAATTATTGCCCCGCAGATTCCCAACGTGGGGATGTTGTGGGGTTTTCTCTCTCATGCTGGAATTACTGCCCCACAGATTCCCCACGTGGGGAGGTTGTGGGGTTTTTTGCCCAACGTGGGGATATTGTGGAGTTTTCTCTCCCATATTGGAATTACTGCCCCGCAGATTCCCAACGTGGGGATGTTGTGGGGTTTTCTGCCCCGCAGATTTCCCACGTCGGGATATTGTGGGGTTTTCTCTCCCATGCTGGAATTACTGCCCCGCAGATTCCCAGCGTGGGGATGTTGTGGGGTTTTCTGCCCCGCAGATTCCCCACGTGGGGATATTGCGGGGTTTTCTCTCCCATATTGGAATTACTGCCCCGCAGATTCCCCACCTGGGGATATTGTGGGGTTTTCTCTCCCATGCTGGAATTACTACCCCGCAGATTCCCCACGTGGGGATATTGTGGGGTTTTCTGCCCCGCAGATTCCCCACTTGGGGATATTGTGAGGTTTTCCGTACATTGCTGGAATTACTGCCCCACAGATTCCCCCACGTGGGGATGTTGTGGGCTTTTCTGCCCCGCAGATTCCCCACGTGGGGATATTGTGGGGTTTTCTGTACCATGCTTGACTTACTGCAGAAATATTTTGTGTCTATCCCATACCAGCTTTAAATATAGTTCCCCGCATCATCCCCACATGTAGGGAACACGTGGGGCTGAGGTTGGGATAGTATGGGGATTTAATTCAGCTAAGCAGCATTAAGAAACTCCTTTTCCACGACTAAGTCCAATGTGGGGATTTTACCAAATCCCTACACATTCCCCACATTGGCTGTCCTACACATTCCCCACATGATCCCCACACAGCTTGCCCGACATAAACCCCACAAATTCCCCAGCTTATTGGTTTGTAAGGGGTTTTCAAGATGTTTCTGTTACCATTTTCTAGGGCGATATACAAAGATGCTCCTATTTATCTGCTAGACGACCCATTGAGCGCAGTAGACGCAGAAGTTAGCAAGCATATATTTCAAAAGTAAGTTGATAGATAGAGATGCTATCTGTTGCTTCATATATATATAACATTGTTCATATTCAGTAAGATGTTTCGAACTACGCTAATGCTACAGCATTCTTTCAATTCGAAAAGAGAGATTTCGAGCAATTTATGTTTGAATCACGACATAGATGAATCATGCAGTAGGGCGGGCTGAAGACGTACATAACGTCGCTTGCTAGTATGTTCCAGTTTTAGCGAGGATACATTTTTGAAATATATATCCCCTGGTTAACGTCACCGTTTTGGAATTGCTGTGAAAGGGCGAGACATCAAAGATGGAGGGGGCTGAATTGAAAATAACTCTATCTGATTGCTAAATACTTAAAATCAATACATGCCGATGTCCATAATTCACGTGACACAAGACAACTTCAATTTCTAATATTTAATATTGCATCTATTATGGAATATTTTGACTTTTAATTTTACGGGTGCTTGTGATGTCCAAGACTTGTTATTTCCTGATGGACATCCATGTACCCGTTCCTTTACACAAGTCAATTGAGCTGCAAATGGTACATGCATGTATTCAACCACATACATTGTATTTTTTTCTACAGATGCATCTGTGGATTCTTATACGGAAAGACCAGAATTCTCGTAACACATCAACTTCAGTATTTGAAATTAGTGGACAGAATTGCTATAATGCAACGGGTAAGTTTACTCATAACAGTGAGTCCATAATATAATTGACAACAGAAAAAGTATCATCGACGGCAAGGAAAAATGGAACCACAGCGTTGACTAGCAATTATCGAAGAGAAACCAATTGTCTTGGGCGCGGTCATCTTTAATAAATTCTTCACGGAGTGCTACCCCTAAAAAAGGACTGGGAGAAATGTCGACAAAACTATGAAAATAGGGGCTCGAGCTTTGTGACCTTTTTCAATATTAATTACGAATTCTTCACTGGTTTTCTAACTACCAGAGAGGTATGCATTTATTAACCAATCCCGAGCTATGTCACGCTTATACGCTGATACCACTTTGTATGAACGCGAATGTTAATTCTCTCTGTCTCTCCACTTTTGTACACGGCGAAAAGTGATCCAACAGTCCCGTAATATGTACATAGTTATGGGTCTCAAGAGGGCCACATGTCATTCAATATGTCAACTACAATAAAAGCGTGTCTGGGATGCAAATCATCACGGGATCACTTTAGAGATATGCAGTCATTATATTTGTCTGTGGGGTCATATGACTTCTTGTCAATACACCGGCATAGTTTTCCACCACCCTTTCAACGTTGCGTTTAATTGTTGCCTGTATACGGTGAGATTCTGCTGGTGGATGTTCCGTCCCCGAGACTTGCCCTCTGTACAAACCATTGTGATTGTAGTTTCGTGACTTGTGAACATGGTGGAGAATGAAGCGATTTGTCGGCATCGGGCTTCACCGATATTTGTTCTGAATACGAACTTGCATTTAGGATAATTCAGTAAATACCCCCTCGTTTGTGCCGTTATTTACTATCATTTTTACTATGTGGTCACATATAGTTCATCATTTTTCAACAGATGACTTGATAGGGCTATCACATCATCGCTCTGAAATATTTGTATCTAATACCGCTCAAGCCGGTTCTAGGGGTCGTATGGTCATGCCATTCAATATGTCCACATGAACATCTACGATAAAAGCGTGGCTGGGATGCAAACCATCACAGGGATCACTTTTGTTTCTTGTGAAGTTTTAGAAATATGCAATCAGTATATTTCCCAAGACATGTTAAGATGCATTCGCGTCCCCATTTGGTCAAGTTGAAAATCCCAGCGATGCATTGATGCTGTCTGACACTGGAGCACATTCTGGAATAAGGAAAAGAATGTTACCAGTATTAATATCAATACGAATATATCCGGAGATGGACAACCTGTTTTCCCGCTGCCGGCTAATAAGCTGTCGGTAGCAGATAATATTACATGATATAGAAAATATAAAGCGTTGATCGGTTGCCCTCAATTTTGAGTAATTCTAACTATTGTACTCTTTGAGTCCATGTGCCACTGTTCATAAACCAGCTGTCACGCCTCGCTTTAATGTTAAGTCGTTTTTATTTTCATAAGAAGATAACAAGCCGCAATGTAGAAAACGTTTGTCTTATTGCATAATCATCAATGAGGTAATAAATTAGGTCAAATAAATTTCGCCCGACGTTCATCTATTGGTTTGTCGCGTTTACCGATATAATTTGATAGTTGAGGTGCTGCTGTTCAACAATGTCCATGCTGTTCTTTCACAAATGACTCAAGGGTTTCAAATTGGGACAGAAGGGTTAGATTAGGTCAACTATACAAACACATTGACGTAATTGGCGATAATCTGTTCAATGTAGTCAACACAATTGCCTCATGTGAATTTCTGGTCAATCTAGTTCGAATTGTTTGCAGTTATTTGAACGTGTCCTTGATAATAAGGAAACACTTATGTTGGCAGTCTCACACAACATCGCTGGATGCGTCCGGCCTTCTCCCAGTAAGTGGTTTCTGCAGCAGCATTATTAACTTAGGAAACGCTGTTTTGGGCAAATATTGTCTTGACTGGACAACGGCTTAACGTTCTTGACGAATTAATTTGGCCATGCGGTCTTGCGTGTGTGAAAGCTTGTCCGGATTTACCCTCAAGATTTGACCTCTTTCTTGTCCAATTCTGGTTAGTCAACACCCCTGTTTTCAAGTAGTTGTTGGCAGAATGATACTGACTGTTCAAGTACCTTAGAACATTCTCGAGCTCTTGCTAAACATCTCTCACCCCGAAAATGAAACACCGGATGTGTTTAGTGAAACGTTTTATGTTGCCTGATAAATCATATCCTTACTTGGACAATGATGCCTCTCAGAAGACATTTTCCTTGATATTACTTGCGGTATTTGCTATATACTCATAACTATGACCGAGATGAGTTCATTTAAAACCGTTCGGAAATTTGATCTGAGTTTGCTAAGGATTAATAGAAAACCATGTTTTAAAACAGCTCTGGGAACTCTATACTCCTATCCATCTCCCGCCTCCAACTGGCTGTTAAGATTCAAATTCACAACCGTGATTACATGTGCTGATGTTGGTGGGAAGTGTCTGTAATGGATATGAAAATATCAGGAAGTTCCGTGGCGCGAATTATCGTATTATTTTACTGTGAACGTTAGGAAAAGGAATAGGACCCCACCCGTGTGGTTCCCGGGTGTGAAAATGAATAGGATCCAACCCAAATATAGTTGAAAGCGACGTTAAATCGTATTCACTCACTCACTCCTCTCCATTGATTCGTCCTAATGATATCCTGATCTTGTAGAACATAGTTCATCCAGCTAGTTTTATTATATTCAGGGTACGATAACGAATATTGGAACCTTGGGCGAACTTGAAACCCAGGCTACAGATTACGTCGCAGGTCATGTCATGGATCAAGCGGAGCATCAACAACCTCCTGATGGTAATAAATCGATGGAGACCGTGGTATGTAGTTTAAATTCCATTTCATCTCGGTATATGAGATTTAACTTGCTGACTAATTTATGTAATATCCAATGTTTAATAATGCTCTTGATCAAACTCGTTTCACAAAGCCTTCATACACTGCAATGAACCTCATGCGATGGGAATAGTTTAAGATGAGCTTGCGATGATTGATTCAGGTGTTTCGCCAAATTTGCTCATGAGTAAGGGTTACAATAATTACAACACATATAAGGGAAGTGGGAAGAGGTGCCGACATACTGCCAGAGTCATATGACTTCACAGTATAGTCTTCCGGTTAACTTATTCTAAAGCACATACCAAGAATCTAACGATTCGTGATATGTGTTGTATCTCAGGTACGCTTTTATTGTATCTGTTCATGTGGCAACTTGGATGATATGACCACACGGCCCCTGGCACCGGCATAAGCGGTATTAGATACAAATCTAGAGAGCTATGATGGAAATGCTCTGACAACTCGTTTATTGGTAATTGATGAGCTGTTTCGCTGTGACAACTCGTATCATACACATGCTCCCATATTCACAGTTTTGAGTAAGTAACTTTTCAAACTCTTAACTTTAAATGGCCTGGGTTGGTAAAATCAACGTTTGTTCTGGCCAGCTATCTAACGTTGGAGTTATGGTTTTCAGTTGCATTCGCGTCACCAGTTGATCATGCTGATAATTCCGGCGATGCATCTGATGCCTGTACAACAGGCTTCCTGTCCTGACCAATATATACCCCTCGAAATTTATATCAAGGCAAAGGGGGACTTGTACTCGTGGCTATTAATATGAAAGTTATGACACGAGTTGAGTAACTTTCATATATTCCGAGCAGCATTCAAAACTTAACCAACGTATGTCATAAGACGACGTTCAATTTAATTCTCTCCCCGTGTCTCTTTTTGACGAGTCGAGTATAGGAAATGACCGACTCGCTCCATTCGCCAAACAGCTATCAAACTCAAAACAGTCAAAATATCAAGCTACAAATGTCACACTAATCTAGTTAAATGAATAATCTGAGGACTGTTGCTTATAGAGATGTTGACAATATTCATTGGCAGGCCGATGCAATAATCTGGATCCAATAAACAACTTGCAGATATTGTTTTTATTGCGTTCGTAGACATATGTCGTGCTGAAACTATTTTCTCACAGGTATTATCCAAACGGCTTCCCTCAAAATGTAAAGCAGCTAGGTACACATGAAAATACGTAATGACCATAAATTGTGATACGTAGTTGCAAGATGATTAATGTTTTCAGAATATTGATGATTCAGCTGGACCTATTCATATACTTCCTGGCAGAAGTAAGTAATATGTGTAGCTATAGCAAGCAAGAAAGCGTAAATACCACATTCACTTGAGATTTGCTAGTGGGACATTTCTACACTAATAAGACAATTCTTCCATGAGTAGAGTCGTGAAAATTGCATATTTGCGAACGCTCATTTGAAAAGAGGATTTCCGACTCTCACTGTAAAAAGGCGGCGAGAAAATTATTATGAGGTCGAAGTCCGCGATCCATTGTAGCGTTTGGCATACAGTCTTTGTGAAATTAACTTGCGATGCTTCCATTAATTGTAGTTTGAGAATTCTGAGAAAGGCGAAAGGATTGTAGACGAACACAATACAGAGGGAAGTACTGTCATGAAAGTGTACATGGAATACCTCAAGGCTGGATATGGCTTGGTCCTCTTTCCTGTCGCACTTCTACTGGGATTTGCGGCGATGGTATGTGGAATGATTGGTTAGGATTATAGTTATAGTGATGTGATGGTTACCAGCATACAAATACGAGCGTCTAGTTCGTCATTCATTATTCAGCTGTGGCCAATTAAAAAAATTAATTCGTATAATGGAATTTGCACCAAAAACAAAAAATCGTAGTATACATAAACATATGCTAATTTCCTGGTAGAGTGAAGCGGTCAACAGCTTTCAATGATGCCAATATATCAAACCCGTATGGCTGATCAATATTCTTATTCATATGATTTCGTTGTAAAGTCGACATCTAGAGAATGAAGGTTATTGTTCATATAAACACCACGAGGATCTTGAAGTACAAAAGTTCATACCACCCCTAGTCGCCAACTGGTAGCCTATCGAATGATGCTATGGGCGTAACTTACCGTTTTGTGCTCGATCGGGTGAACGATATATGTATTTTGGTCGTTAGGGAAAACCACCTGTCTGAAATGGCGGTAAGAAAGGTCGTTTTTGCTAAATAACTTGTGATTCATTGGCTATCTCATTACTAGCTTCTTAGAAATACATGTAGCTATAGCCTAACTGTCAATTTCAATGAGAGTAGTTAAGAGGAAATCTTTTATCTATTATCATGCAAATCAGATGCATTTAGACCTCACCAAGAATGTTCGCTTAAGAACGGAAGCACCAAATTTGGCATAAAAATAAAGCATTCTGCAGGACGAGTGTGACCGAGAAAACCACCTCGAAAGGGCAATGTCGCTTTGAAATTTACTTATTCTTTCCATTCTAATTTCAAAGGCCATTTCAACTATCCGTTCAAATATTGAAGCATTGTCAGTATATTAACGGTACACTATTTCATAGTTTATTGTGGTGTCATCAGATATTCTGATATATTATATTAGACAGTTCACGTCAATACGGTTTCAAATCTTCAGTCATCGTTGACGTTAACCACCAAGGATGACGAAAAATCAGAACAGTGCGATGAGAAGAGTCACCACATTGGCGACTACACACTTGAGTAATCGTGTTTAATCGCAAGCATGGACAGACTAGCTTTCGCGCTACGTTTGTAGGTGGACATAGAGCAGGTCAGTGTACGTATTCCATTCTTGGGGTTTTGAAGACGTGCGGCGCGTAGAAGTGGATAGAAAATTTCATTCGGGGGCGCTCGTGGATTTACTCTGGTGGTTATTTAATCATGTTTTTTTCCAATTTAGATAAAAACCCAACAGTAATTGTTCACTTTTCATTATTAATTCAGATCTTTGTTGTCTTAAGTGATTGGTACTTGATACAGTGGTAAGTATAAGACAGACATAGGCGAAGATGAATTTTGTTGAAATGTTCATATAATATATTCGCATTAAACTTAACTTGGTTCCAGAATATCATCACAAATTTTTAGAGAGTAAAGTGTGAAGTGTGGTGTTTTTACCTCGATGCAATTGTACAAACGCTCTGCATGATCAAAAACAACCGAATAACCCCAGTGCCTTTCAATCACCTCGAGCATGCAAGAATATAACGTTCATACGAATCTCATAAGTGGTCGCTTCATGGTTAACTCTTTTTTTCCCGATAGGCTGTTGACCCACAACAAGGAAAGTTGCATTCAGGCATTAATGAAGGGGGTGCACTGTTATAAACGTATGGCCGCCTCGATCATATAAACCTTGGTCGTGAGGTATGCGAGTATATAAACGTTGGTCTCGACAACATGGTCGAAAGTGGCGATCAAGTAAAGTTGGTCGCGACTACATAGTAGAAAGTAGCAGCCAAGAAATACCTGGTCGCCTTCGACCATGCGATATTAAGCGATCATATGATTTCCTGGTCGGATCAAATTTTTGACTTATGTTTTTTGGTCACTCTCTCTGACCATAGCTTTTATTGTCACTCCTGTAACTGGTTTCTCAGCTGCGATCAAGAATACATTAATTGAAGAAATAATTCGAACACGATGAACATGGTCGCTTACCGACCATAATTTCTTATGGTCACTCTTGTGACCGGCTTCTCAGCTGTGATCAGTTAAATACTGAAAAAAACAACTTTTGAGTGATTAGCTTCACTATGTCTGTACAACATTAATTATACATAAAATGTGGTATAACTTGCGAGAATGTGAGAATAAATTACCCCACTAAACATTAATCATTCCTATTATTACATTACATTTTTATGTGCTAGTCTGCAGTAATTGCACTGGTGACCCCTTTTCGTATCCTGGACGCACACGAACATGTTTAAACCAAAATAGCCTGCAATGCGCCTATCGTGCTTAAGTAATTGTGACATATGTATGCATGATCGATCAACTGTAGAAATGACACTTATCATAGACAGTGATATGATCTGTACCATTTGTAACAGCCTATTATATAATGACACGGTTTGTTGCATTGGAGTATAGTCTGTGTCAAATCTACAGAAGCCAGCTACCAGCATTGCACTTTTACAAAAAGTCCATCATACAGTTGATGTCGACAGGCTTCCGTAGAGCTATATGACAGACATGCAATAACATAACCTGGTTAAGTGCTTCCCTATAAATGACACACAGTAAATTCGTCACACAGCTCTTTGGTATGACGTTCCATAGAAATGACACAAAGTGGTGCAAAATTATACATGTATTGTATTCCGTAAAGTGGATCAGAGGCTTCCATGAAAATGAGATTCATGAAATAATACAGTCTATGATACTTGTAACTGGCTTTCATTGGAGTGATACAATGTTCGTCAAGCAGGGGCATAGCCTATAATGCTGGTACCTGGCACTCTTAGATATGACAAACACTGTTCATGATAAAGTGAATAATCCTTGCAGCTTGAAATAGCTGTGAAGGAAATGGAACAGATTGGTATGCGTTAACAATTTCTGCATCACTGGAGGCGCACAAATTTTTATGGAAGCCTGTTACCGCCAAAGTCGAGTAATCTGTTCCATAGACATTACAAACGATTTATCACTCATTGGTCAGCAGAGTGCTGGCCAGGACACAAAACTGCCCATCAAAATATCACAGTTTGACAAATTTGGACACACAAATAATCTGTAATGCAGGTATCTTGCCACTGACACGTAGACACTCCATCATACAGTGGACAATCTGCACGGCTAACTGATTGGTTAAAAACAAGCTTCATGAGAATAAAATCAGCTACAGGCCATACGCATCGGAAACGTTCATCAGAAGCTGATGATCAAACATATTTTAATTAGCTATATATATTTTGCGATTGTAAGAGCCTTTTTTGAAGATCTTTTCTGTCAGTAAAGAAATTATATGATATAAATTATTTGAGATCAATTTGTTTGATAATAAAATTTATTTTTATTATATCTACTTTTTCGTGTCTCTGGTCTATTAAGTATATATTTAGTAGAACCAGTCCTCGTTTGATATTTTTTATGTATCCATGTTTGACCCTAGAGGTCAAATATTTGACCCGACGGGTCAACCTGATACATATTGTAATGCTGAAGAAATTGACCGGCTCTGTGTCTTGCTAACACAATGCAAGATAGAGTTCTTACACGACAAAAAGAGGTCTGAAACTTCCTTCTTTAGAGTGTCCAGGTTTCTGTGTTTTTTATTTTCGTTTATAGTTTCAGGTCTGATATGTTCAAGTTACATTTGTATTTATCTAATTTTATGCGTGTATTCGTTAATTTTCCATTGACACTACTTTCCTGCTCAAAATATGTCGTCAGCTAAACCACAGATTTTGAGGCGCATGTTCAGTGATTTTGTGGGGCTAACTCATTCTCATTAGAAAGCGTGTTCGGGCAGTAATTTAGTCTTAAATAATACCAGTAAAGGTGTAATTCATTTTAGAAAACAATGGGATATTTCACTTTGCCCGTATTCATTTACATTTTCATAAAATATGTGTGTTGTGTTACAGTTTGGAATTTTCGCCATTTAGGCTTACTCAAGACCCTCTCCATTATCTTTTTTATGGTAAGCTTCCCTAGCTTCCCTAAAATCCAGTGGTGGTCAAATCATTTACCTAATAATTTCCCTGTATTCAAAAATGTTTTCTTCCCATTCTGCTTCTGAAATATTCATGGAATGTTGCAAGCATTTTCCCCTGATCTGCACAAAGAGCTCTACATATTAAATGCACCCAAAGTTTTTTTGTTCAAGATGACAGGGGAGATAACCAAATAGCCCTCTAATATTTGTATTGTAAGTTTAGATCTACAATTTAAATCTCCACAACCATTTCTACTCGTGAATTACCATTTACCAATTACTCAGCTGGCTTTAATTAGGCTTCAATCATAACTTGTGAAATACCCACACTTTGGAAACACCAAGAAAAACACCTGCAAATAGTAGATTGGTATCCATTTGTGGCTCTATTTTCTTCATTATAAGGGTAATCATTGGACCTTATAGATCTCCGTTTATAGTATACAGAGGCTTTTTTTCTGAATGATACACAGAATATAAAGTCAATGCTATATCATCTGAATAAATGTTTGAAACAATTAAAAGATTATAAGGTGTGCATGAAATGAATCTATCCAACTTCACAAAAGTAAATTGTATTACAACAACAATAAATTGTATTACTATTTTACATTAACAACAACAACAACAACAACAAAATGTGTCCTTGCCCACCCCAATGGCAAAAAGCCCCATCGGACAGTTAGTTTCATGTCAGGGCTATAAGATCAAATTTACAGATTTTTTCCACAGTTCCATGGATACCTTGTCAATATTTTGTATACATAGTATAGTGGATTCTGCTTGTCCATCCGGCTGCCTTTGTGTCTGTCCATCTGTCCATCCGAAATTTGTTTTCGGGCAATAACTATTACACGCGATGAGATGCTGCTTGGGATCGCGATTTGCGCTAATCGTCGGATTCTTCTCAAATTTGGTACCGGTATGCAATATACCATGCCATGAAGTGTCGCTTGGGATTGTGTTTCACCCACTTGCGACTACAGATGCGCCACCAGGTGGTAAAATCTGATATTCGCTTCCGGGCGATAACCTGAGAACCACTTATCGGATTCTTCTCAATTTTGGTGAGCTGCGATGAGATGCTGCTTAGAATTGCGATTTGCGCTAACTGGTGGCGCCACCTGGTGACAAAATTCAAAATTCATTTCCAGGCAATAACCGTTCATCAGATTCTTCTCAAATTTGATATGTATATACCATGAACTGTCGCTTGGGATTGCGATTCACGTTTTATGCAATTTGTGTTAAACTACTGCATCGGTTTGACAGAAAAGCTTGCTATATTTGATCAGGAAGAAAGAAAAAAGGGCAAAGAGCCTCCCTCCCGCATTTGTTTTCTTCAAAACAGTGCCTGTGAAGCTAGATATTAATTTTATTAAGCCCAATGGTTCATACAAAAGCGTATTCAAATGCCTTAACTCTATACTATGCATTCGAACTCCTACACCCATAAAAACATCTTGATGTGGACTGTTAAGGGGCTGAGGGGTTGTAGCACCGCTGGTGCCTCATGTTAAAAAAATAGTTGCACAATGCTATGAATAATCAATATTATAACTTGGAAAGCTCTGTGAATATTCCAATATAGCTGAGCTCTGTTAATATTCCGGCATATATTTATATTCACATTTGGAGAAAATGACATCACAAAATTCCAATTCCATTGATCAATTCCCGGAATATCAGATTTAGACTTCAACTCCAATAATGTTGTAGTACTCAAAGATCAAAATCTTCCTATAATACATTGTGAGTGGAGGGGGAGACTACTTATTGGGCTGGTAAAAAGAACTGCTGATAATTTAGTTCAATTGAAATCAAGCCTGCTGTGAGCAATTCGGCGCAGTTATTAGTTCCAGTCCTATCAAATCAGACTATCTGATGGAATTTCTATATGCAAGGCCTGTTAAACATAGATATATATAATAGCCTATAGGCTCTAGTCATCTTTCATTATTTGACTTTTGATGGATTGTAATCGTCTTCAGATAGAGTACAATATTGGTCGACGCTGATTGACTGAAATATTACTGTATGCGGCTCCGCTCTTTCATTGTATTGTTCGTCGTACCGAACACCGGAATAGGATTTAAGTCCAAATGTACTTTTTTTTTCTAAACTGAACACACCGTCAAAACCTTTCTTGCTGTAAATAAAATCGTTCTTTCCCTAATGAACTATTATTTTGTAGGACAGAACAACGTCCGGAAATCACCAATCTTGCGATGGACGAAAATCAGACAACATCTGATCCTCATAATAGGACAATTGCGAAAAGTGAAGGCTGTGGCGTTGTTGGTGGATCAGCGAATGTGACAAATTTCACCATCGTTGGGAACAGCAATGAAGAGATGTATTATATAATATTCCTCGGCTGTTCAGGGATCAGTTTCCTTCTGGGATTCATGGCATTGGCGTTACTCTTGTCATTCGCCAGTCGCAACCTTCACCAGAAAATCCTTCCTGTCGTTATGACTGCAAAAATGCGATTTTTCGATTCGCAGCCAATAGGTAAGAGAATATATCTCTGTTAGGCATTTTTCATGCGAAATTATAGGCCTACGGTAGCTCTGTAGGTTGAGAACATATACCCTATGGCACTTTGGATTGAGCAGCCCAGAATGTATGTCCCTGTTGATTTTGCCCATCAAATTTGGAGATGGTACGATAAGGCGATAATTTGGCATATACGTGGTGCTGTTGAAATCGAAAAAATAAAATATCCTAAAATATTTGTTGTTTAATGTTTCGGCAAGAGAAACGGCATGTGCACAATATTTGAAAGCTCTAGCTCGATTGCGTTATGAGTATAGTTATGACATGAAATTTTATGCTATCTTGCGATATTATATCGAGTCATTTAAACACACATTTAGGCACAAAGGACTTCTTTGCCCAAAACGTCATTTAGCCTGGTGATGTGCGGTGGCATTGTATCTCTTCATTGGTGGATAATCGTTTTGGTCTAAGGGGTCCTTCCTGTCTAAATGTGTGTTTAAATGGCTTCATTCAGACCCTTTTTTCAGGAAATAGAACATCCTGCGCATTTCAATTTCATGTCCTGACAATCGAGCTAGAACTTTCACATATTGTTTACATATATTTTCTCATTTTATTTTTTCGATTTCAATCGCACCACGTATAGGCCAAAATGCCGTCTTATAGTACCATCTTCTCTATTGGTTAGTTTGAAGCTATTTTTTCTATTATGACAAATAACCTGTTGCTAGACAGTAGTACAAGACTTGATGCTTCAGCTGAAAGAATATATGTTGAGTGCGCTGTTTCAAGAGAATCTACGCAGTTTTTTAAATGTATTTTCTCCCCAACCAGTTGCTCAGGCAGGGCTAGGGTAGATTTAAATCTCAAAGACTAGGTAATGGCTTAAATTAGTTTTATCTTGCACCATGATCTTTTCATGGGTTTGAATGTGAGGTTGGGAGGGATGCTTTCCTGTAGAGTGATATGGTTGCTCTTTACTCGCCAGACGTCGTCAATTGTTACCACCTCTGGAATATCGCTTCAATTTCAGGAAGAATATTGAACAGATTTTCTAGAGACTTGGGTATCATAGATTCCGCCTTACGATTCAGATTTTGGATGGTCTTCTCAGTAAGTATCATTCTTTGTAGTTACATGGTGGGTATGGAGAAGCTGTCTTGCGTCACCTCGCTTATATGCATAACATCACACACAAACTTTTCCGCGGTTGCGGGGGGGGGGAACGGAGAGAAAAACATCAACAGTATCAGGCAATATGGAACCAACGAAAGTATGAATGTATAATGCCAAACATACGACGTACAGGCTTACTAATGTCATTAGCTGAATTAACTCACTCAGTGATCGCTTCAATGATCCCTTGTATTACAAATTATGTACTGGTACTTAAACGTGATAGGCCTGGTTACGTCTTAATTCCTACATGCGGTGGATTCTGCACAACCTTAATTCAGATGGATCCTGGAACGACCTAGTCTTGCTGTGGGAATTATCAGGAATGAGGAACCAAACGACGACGGTAGAATAAAGATGAAATATACATAAACTTAGGCAGGTTTCATGCAAGAGAGAAGCGGTCATCACTTTTGATGCCGGTGTGATGGATAAGAATGTCCTGGTGATTGGTGTCCCTTTTCATATCCCTTTCTATTTCAACCAAGGACGGACACTTGTCCCCAATGTGGAGAAATATGTCCTACCTGGGTTGGCAGCTAGGATTCGGACACTCTTAGCCAACGGAAATTCTTAGCCTCCACACCGGCAAGACATAGAAAAAGCAAGCTAAGTGGTACCGTTTTCGTCGAGCGAAGTTCGCAATTGAACAAATTCAGCGGGTGTCTGACCTCGAAAAATTACAATTATAGCAAAAGGTAAACAATTTGAAACGCACACGAAATAATCCGTCGGCGACGTTTATACGAGTTCACAAGACTATTTCAAAACTACAGCTCAACGATGAAATAATGTATTTGAATTCTTCTAGGCGAATTTTCGCACACTTTAGGGCAAGCAGCTAACGAATGAAGCCAAATACAAAATATGCAAATTTGTCACGCCATGTAAACACAATATTACGTTTAGGTTTGTGTGTTTGAATTAAACACATGAAATATGCGTTTAGTAATGTGTTGAAGATAGCCGACAAATTGTGTTTAAATGCTAAGCATGTCATGCTTTGTGCTACTCTATTGTGTTTAGGAATGTGTTCCGAGTTAAACGGCTTAAATATTCGCGTTTACAGGGGCGGCGGAAGCGGGGGGGGGGGGTTTGCAGCCCCTCCCCCCCTCAGTTTGGAGAGGGTGGGGGCTCAGCCCCCCCCAGTTTCAACAAAAGCTGGGTGACTTTTTCATGATTTTGGCCCTAATGTGTCAGACCAGATATACAGGCCGGGATTTTTTTCCCGCGGCGCTTGGCGCCGCCCTCGACGCTAGGTTTTCACGGAACGGCGACTTTGCACTAGAGGGGCACGTTGATGTTTGGTTTAAAGTGCTCTGATTTGCTCATTCTTCTGTTCCGTTCGCAATGACCAATAACTGTTTTAGATGTTAATTTACATAGAAATTGCATTAGCTTTATTGGACGATTAGCTGATTATCAAATTTAGAAATCAAAATTGCGTTCATATTATTTCTTTTTTGTGTTCACATATTTCTCTTCAAACGTGTCAGCGCTCTCCAACCCTCTGCTGAAATGATAATTTCTTCGAGATCACTGTGTATAATTCGAATTTTGGAAAGGAAAAATACTATTTTTACATTCAAAAGTTATCAACTCAATTTTTCTTTTAAATGACGAGAAAAATCCCAAAAACAATCTCAAAATGCAGTTGATTATATAGTGATGATATGTCCTTTTATATGCCAGAAATCGGCCAGAATGCGTCTACAGCCATCTGGGAGCGCCGAGCTTCCGGGGCCTAGGCGGCCCCTGGACACTCGCCTAAAGTGCTATGATAGTCGAGCCCCTCACTTTTTGCGAGCTTCCGCCGCCGCTGGTTTAGGAATGTGTTTAGGAATGTGTTAAGATCCACGAAATGTGTTTTAATGCTAAACATTTCATATACTTATGTGTTGAGGAATGTGTTTATATTCACGTGTTTAATTTGTGATGTGTCAAAAGAAAAATGTGTATCGATTTTCAACACTTTCCTAAACACATTTAGACCTAAACGTGTCATGATGGTGTTTAAATCCTATACGCCACATTTACAGTGTATAACCATTTCAAAAGGACAAATCACAGTATACATAAAATTAGTCTAACTTGCTGTAAGACAGAAGCGGGGAACAGTTTTCAATGATGCCAACAAGACATCATGATGTTTCAAAAATATCAAATCGGTATCGCTGATCAGTATTCTTAATCCATATGATATACTTTGAAAAGTCGTTATCTAGAGGATGATGTAATTCGGTCACGCTTTGATTTTGCCTGATCATATGGGCAGTACGAGAATCTTATAGAGATATAGGTCAAAATGCCGCTAGGGTCATCTTTAGTTTCCTTCAATCCAGTGAAAGTGAATATACGTCCTTTACTGTGGCATTTATATAGCGATTATACACAGCAATAAGATCGTCTATTTTGCGTTTGTTGAATGAGAAGGAACGGGCTTTGAAATAATCTGTTTTTGAAAGCGTCTGCATATATTCGTATTCATAAGAGAACAGATATAGGCCAGCCAAAAGGGGTGCACAATTAGTACCCATTGGAATATCTATATGCTGTTGATATATTGCATTGCCGAATTTCACATAGATATTATTAATGAGAAATTCGAGCAAATCTATAAACAAAAAAACTTCTCATGAATGATATCCCTTGTCTGTAGTAGAGCTAAAGACTGTTTTATTGCTTCTGGCATTATATCGACGATCAGTTTTTTGAACATCGATTATTAATGAACTAAGGCGAAAAATAAGATCCTGATGAAGGATTGTAGTATATAATATCGATAAATACCATGTGGATACATATCTGTACGGTATGTGACCTTTAGCATTAAGTTCTTCCGTGAGACATTTTGAGTTTTTCAATATCCACATGCATTCAATGCCAGAGATCTTAGAAATAGTGGAGCAATACCTTTCCCAAAATGCTTTTATCACCTGAAGGGCCATCGTCAGCAGGGTTGAAAGAAGCTTGGTGGTGCAGCTTCTAGAGTCGGCTATAAATCTAGCTTTGTATGGTGATTTAAGCATTTTCCAGTATACTTTCGGTATATCGTTATGAGTGGTTGGAAGGCAAATACCTCTCCACTTGAGAAACCTTTTGTGGTTGTTAGATAAACCTTTTTGAGATTTAGTAAATTTATTTACTTGATCTGGTTTGTGCAATAAGACACCATGTTTTTATTCAGCCACTGTGTACATATACCCTGCACATGTGTTCGCATAGTATTCCAGTGACTACAATCTTCAGTCACTCATGTTTTTACAACCACTGGGTTAATTCTGCACACTGCCATGTGTTTATTTACTTACTACCTCCACTGGAGCAGTCAGCTGTATTTACTCTGCACACGTTTGTCTACCTGTCACACTGGCTCCATTCAACAGACATAGCAACTCAGCTATGTGTTTGTTTTGCACACAGCTTCGTGCTTATTTTTGCCACGACTGCTACTGGACATGCGCTGTCAGGATTGACCCTTGATTCCTACACAGTACTTAAAGGGTTAATTTCTAGTTGTTCGGCATCTTCCTGCAATTCTCCAGCATCGCTCGTTCATTATTATTCGCAATATCAGCACCATGGAAATTCCTGAAGGAAGACGCAAGAGAGGCCGTCCAGCCACACGGCAAGCCCGGTCGCCAAGTTCGGAATCCACCTCCAGGTCCCGGCAGAGAAGACGGGTCGGCGCCCAGCCCGCCACTCCTCTTGATTTGTCCATTCCGGAAAACATGGCCGTGGCTATTCTCCGGGAAAAACTATCCGACAAAGGCGTTGCTGTACCGACTTCCCTCAAAAAGCCGGTACTTATACAGTTGTATAAAGAGAACATCGGCAATCAACACCGCGCACAACGTATACCGTGCACCGATGATTCTGATACGAGCGCACGACGTACACCGTGCAGTAACTTTCCCGGCCACGTGGACTCGCCTTCAGTGCCAATTGATCTCGACTTCACAACTTCAACGGCAGGGAGATCGACAGTCTGTGTTACGGAGATTCCTGAATATCCACAACAGCCTCAAATTACAGCACAGAACAACCCAACGTCGGAGATCTTGCAGGCGATCAACGATATGCGTAACGATTACGCCAGACTGGAAAGTACAGTCAGCCAACTGCAGCAATTCCAAAATGGCGGACTTTCACGGATCAACGCGGGTCCAGTTCCCGTTATGAGCACGGCTCGGCCCAACTCCGGATTCACTTTGTCGTCGGCACTTCGGGCAGCTGGCGAGAGTGTACCAACTTACCCATCCCAAGTCCGATTACCTAATCCTGCTGGGTGTGGTTCGGGAATATCGGCCGACTCCGTAGCCCACGTGGAAATTGTGCAAGAGGGTATTTGCGAGGACATTTTGGCAGGTAAGGACGTTAATCTTGCTTTGCTAATCATGCCGAACACTTCTCAGTCTAATTTACGCCCTGTACAAACGTCCGAGGGCATCCTATTCAATCTCAAACCTGCCGATTCAAGGTTACAGCGACCACTTACATTAGACGAATTCACGCTGGCTTTCACGACTTTCAAGTCTATCCTGTGTGAGGAATTCCCTACCAGGAACAGAGAAATGGACTTATACCTCAGAAACATTATTGACATGGCGCGACGTTTTTGGGGTACAACTTTTTACCAGTATCACAGAGAATTTTCGGCCAAGGCTGCCGCTATCGTCCAACGGAAAAATGTAGTGGTTGACTGGAGTCTCCTTCATAGCCAACTTTTCAACACAATTTTCGCGGGTCATAAAGCCCTAGCTTGTGACCTATGTAACAGTATTTCCCATTCTACGGGTTACTGTCCACTTCAACAGATGCCTACCGCTGGTCAAGCTATGCCATTTCGGGCTGCCAAAGCCAATATTCACAACAGTAAACGCTCTACTACAGAGTTCGACACCAACGGACGTCCGAGAGTTTCCCACAATGGTCAAGAAATCTGTAACAATTTCAACCAGGCAAAGGGATGTTCTAAACCTAGGTGCAGCTACACTCATGTGTGCCTATTATGTAAGCGCCCCCACAGTGCAGTGGCCTGTCCAAAAGCGCCCCAATCTGACACGGTTCCAGGTCAATGACGATGGGATGGCTCAATGATTGCAACTACGCCTATTGCAGTCAACATCTTAGAAGATGAATTATCTGAACACCCAGACCAAGACTTTGTGATTCATTTGATTTCGGGTTTACGTCAGGGTTTCGACACTGGTATTTTAGATAAGCCCAGAGAATCTTTCGAAGGCAAGAACCTGCTGACTGCTCGTCAAGATCCGGCCACAATCAGTCGACTGGTCAAAGACGAACTAGACAAAGGCTACTTATTGGGTCCTTTTTCCACCCCCCCTTTCGAAACATATAGAGTTAATCCTATAGGAATCGCGACAGGAAAATATTCCATGAAAAAGAGACTTATTGTTGATTTATCCTCCCCACACGATGACCCTGACAACAGCAGCCTAAATGACTTGATTAATAAGGAAGAGTTTTCTTTGACTTACGTTCGCATTGACGATGCTATCAACCTCCTATCAGATCTGGGTCAGGGGGCTAACATGTGCAAGACGGATATAACCGATGCTTTCAAATTAATTCCTATCGATCCAGAGTTATGGCCCTTGCATGGTATTAAGTGGGATGGACAGTACTATTTCTACAAACGACTTGTTTTCGGATCTAGATCCAGTCCAAAGATTTTTGATCAATTATCGCAAGCTATTTGTTGGATTGCTCAATCCAAATATGGCATTCCTCATCTGCTTCACCTGCTTGATGATTTCTGGACTGCAAATGACCCATCGTACGAGGCCACACGTACTATGGCCATCTTGACTATGATCTTCCATAAACTGTGTATTCCCATAGCGCCACACAAGACTGTAGGCCCAACAACTGAACTAGATTTTCTGGGCATTACACTAGATTCCATGCGCATGGAAGCCAGACTCCCATTGGATAAACTACACAGAATTTGTCAATTCATTGGTCAATTTCTCCAAAAGAAAACGTGTCGAAAACGAGAACTACTAAGTCTTTTAGGCCATTTCAATTTTGCCTCCAGAGTTATCCGCCCAGGCAGATCTTTCATTGGTCATCTGTTGCTCTTAGCCCGTTCTGTCAAGAAGCTACATCACCATGTCACTCTGAATGCAGATTGCAAAGTGGAACTAATGATGTGGCATAAATTTCTGTGTAACTGGAATGGTATTTCCCTTTTCCAAGAAAGGGAGGTAACTCGGGCACCTGACATTGAACTGTATACGGATGCATCTTCCACACTGGGCTTTGGGGGATATTACAATGGGAGTTGGTTCTCTAGCCCTTGGCCCAACGAACTGGTTGATAAAGCCACAGGAGAGATGTCCATGGCACTACTTGAACTATATCCAATAGCGGTAGCAGTCGTCTTGTGGGGACAGTCATGGCACCAGAAGAAAATCCTTTTCCACTGTGATAACATGGCAACTGTTCAAATCATCAACAAAGGCAGATCCCCAGTATCTGCTATCATGCCCCTCATGAGACGTATCGCTTGGTGCGCAGCAATTTCTAACTTTACTGTCACAGCATGCCATGTCCCTGGCAAATTTAACCAAATTGCTGATGCTTTATCTCGTTTTCAGTTCGACAAATTCAGGAAACTAGCCCCCCTGTCACAGACAGAGCCTCAGCCGTGTCCACCGTTCTGCGACGTGATTTGGAGTTAACTGCTTCTGTACAAAATCTGTACAAGTCTGCTTTGTCTTCTACCACTAGATCAACGTACGACTCCGGGTACAGACAATTTACAAGATTCCTAACATCCTACGGCACCCCTTCGTTGATCGGCCACCCCCCGCCTGTCTCTGTGGAAATTCTTGTGTATTTTGTGGCGCACTGTGTAAACCGTCTTCACCTGAGTTACAACACCATCAAATTGTATCTGTGTGGGGTCCGCTATGCTTACATCTGTGCCGGATTGCCGAATCCGATATGCAGCATTGCAGGTTCCATGTATTCAGGTCTAGCAACGGCATTAAGAGCAGTCAAAAAATCTCAAGGCCAGCTCAGGAAGCCTCGTCTTCCGGTGACCTTCCCTTTGTTGTACAAAATAGTAATAAATCTAGAACGCGGTGTTTTCTCTCCATATGTGGATCTCCTGATGAAAACAACCTGCACCACAGCATTCTTTGCTTTCTTGAGATGTGGTGAATTTACCGTGAACAAGAGTTTCAACCATTCCACTAATTTGTGTGTAGGAGACATAGTGTTCAGTACAGACCAGTCTATGTGTTCACTTACTCTCAAATCATCAAAAACAGACCCCTTTCGACAAGGGGTTACCATACACCTGTTTTGTTCTAATCATTTTGTATGTGCTGTGTGCTCACTGAAGCAACACCTTAAAATTAGGTTACAATTTAACAATGGCCCTAACGAACCTTTGTTTGTGGACATTCATAAACGGCCATTATCACGCAATGTCTTCATTGAAAATGTTAAGCTTTTGGTAGCCAGACTTGGTTTAGATCATACCAGGTACAGTGGGCACTCTTTCCGCATTGGGGCAGCGTCATCTGCAAGTGCGTCACGAGTGGAAGACCACCTAATCAAAACTTTAGGCCGCTGGTCTTCAGACTGTTATTGTCGCTATATTCGTACTGACCTCGAAACTCTAAAAAATGCTCAAAAGCAAATGTGCAAACTAACGTAACTGGTTTTTGCGACTGATATGACGTTGATACAAGTTATTTCTAGAGTTTCGTGATAACCCGTGATACCTGGCAGTACATGTAACTTCAGTAACCATGGACTACA
>JAVTVY010043118.1:0-20570 GCA_036873755.1 Hanleya hanleyi | reverse complement strand
CCTGAGATACAACACCTATCACTAATCGTTAGATTCTTGGTATGTGCTTTAGAATAGGCTAACCAGAAGACTATACTGTGAAATCATGTGGCTCCGTCAGTATGTCGGCACCTCTTCCCACTTCCCTTATATGCGTTGTAATTTAATGTCGGCGAGAAAGGCTTGATAAAATCTAGGCGTATGTGTCGTCTTTACAGAGCTAAGTAATTCATTTGTATGTACACGAATATCAAAATTAATATTTATGTCATCAAATAAACTAGTTTTAGGTCAGATTTTGTCACATGTTGGTCGCGTTTATCTGAAAAACAAATTGACACACAACATTAACCATATGTGACTTTATTCAATTGTCGTGCAAGTGCACTTCAATATATTGTATGGTACATGTGTGATTGTTAACTATCTTACTCATTTTATTTTGTATATTATGAAAATACTATATCCCATCACAAGTCACTACATTGATGGTAATGAATGGTAGCGGCATGATTCATCAGAATAAACTAACTTAAAGAAGATAAAAGGAAATGTAGGCATATGCACTGCTTATGAAATCCACGGTTACGGAATTGGCGGGTATTTTTAATCTTTAAAGCGCCTGTTAGAGTAAATTTGTTGTCAACTAGACGTTTTATAGTTTATAATTGAGTTATTATTTCTGTCAAATTTTAAATAATGTATAAATCTCCCTGAAATATTGATGATTTATTGTTATATCATCTTTGGACATGTCCTTGAAAGAATCATAGAGATATGGACACATTTTTCACCAGAGTTGCTTGTCTATTTTTTTCTTTTTTTCTCTTCTTTGTTTTGGTCTGATTATTCTAACAACACACAGTACATATTTGCACACAGTATAGCCAATGATGATAAAATTATAAAATTGTCTTTCTCATAAGAAATGTGTTGAATGGTTCATCATATGGCTTAAAACTAGCCCGTGACGGAATCACCAGATTTCGTGACGGTATTAATGGCACCCATTTTAAATCTTCTCGATAATTTTTTTAATAAAATACACAATTTTTCCTAGAAAGTTTCATTATAAAATTAATACCCTGGACAGTTATTTTGTCCAATGTATACTCTTCCTGTCGAATGGATATCTTCTTCACTACAGATGTTATTGCAACTTTTCTACCTTGCCGAATGTAAAATTTCCCAAGTTGAAATCAGGTTTATAAATTGTTGGAAATATAATTTGCGCATAAAAAAAATGTCTTCTGTACTATTGTTATGTTCTCAGAGATTATGGGAAGCGAATATAAAAAATGTATGCTAATATATTTCCGACGAAAAAAAAAAGTGAAATGTGGAGGCCTGTTTTTAGCGATGTCCGCTTTTCCGTGGAATTCTCGTGTTGCATGATGGATATAGTCGTAAAATGCCCTTATCAATTTTTCGCCGGGCTGGAATCAATCGCCCTGATGCAATCCAATAACTATCCTAAGTTCCACAACCTTCCGATTAGAAACGTACGGTCTTAACGATCTAAGTCACGTTGCCCAAGCCGTAGATATATTCATAAAGTGTCACGACATTTTCACCAAATATAAAATTTGCACCCAGTTGGGCGCCTGATAGTAGTTAGAAAAATTCTATTAGTTTATCCACAGTAATCGCAATAAAGTTCTGATGAAGTTTCAGTAACTAACCTAATGACACATGCGCTCCCTTGATACAAACATGGCAAGGGAAAGTACAAATAGAAAGAACCCTTTCCAGTGGATGCAGCTAGTCGGACTATATCAGACCTATAGAGCCATATGCTATATCTCATTTGCAGGCAGCGTACAGCTGACAGATAATAATGAAATTGCTATGATACTTAAGTTCTGTTACAATTATCGTACACTGACGGCGAAATACAAACGTAGCGTGCAGGATCTCTGGCGCTACATCGCCATGCTGTTCACATGAACACGCACAATTAAAACGTGACAGATACATGCACTGCAAATGACTTGGAAATTCTTTTGAATAAAGAATAACGGTCAGTAATTAGGATTCTATGTATAAAACATCATCATGTCTGACTGAAATCATTAGAAACTGTTGACCGCTTCTCTCTTGTAAGAAACAATCGTATGTGTTTTTGTATTATTTTTATTTCGTATACATTTGGAATTTAGTGCTGACATACGAAATAGGCCTTTCTATTATTGACGCGGAAATTCTTTTATGGACGACGACTGAATTAAATGTCGGATCTGATGCTTGCCATTTAGATATGGCAGATGGTACACAAGAACTGTTCTCTTCTGCATATCAGTTCATCGTGATCATTTTACCGGTACATGAAATGATCATTGAGAGAAAGAACAACCGTCAAAGGGAATAAACCCGCGACATTTCCAAATAATTGCCAGTGTTGGAATTGCCCAGTTACATGCACACTTTAGGAAATAGGCGGAGTGGAAATATCTGCTATGCAAATAACTGTTCTTGTCCAGCTGAAGCCGAAATAAAGCATATGCATTTAATAATATATTTTAGAAAATACTGGCCTTTAAGGCATTATAAAGTTTAAATTAAAGAATTATCCTGATTAATTAGAATTAAGAAGTATTACTAAAATTATCGATTTATTTTTAACTTTGCCACATTTCTTTCTTCACAAGAACAACGAGAAAGATATGCGGTTTACTTTGATTGATTGATATTATTGGCGTAGTAGATTTCTCTAATAATTGTCTAATTTATCCAACAGGTCAGTTCCAGTCTTGTTTTATCGAAATTCATAAAGGCAGCTGGCGATAATGCCTCACGGTTTGACTTTGAGCATTTTGAAAACCAGACTTTAAAACGACTCTTCGAGAAGTTAGCTGATGTCGGAACTGCTGCCCTTAATAACGAAGAAAAACTGGAACAGGTATGTGATGGAAGTGGAAGTTTGGAAATGCATTTACATGGAAGATCAGGGATTTGACTATTTACTTCAGGGGTTCTGTACACAGTCTTTTTACCTGCGGCACGCAGGTCTACGGGAGGCTCGCGTTGTTGTTGTTGTTCTTCTTGTTCTTGTGACTTTTTGAAATGCGCATGCGCTAAGAGAGTGTGATCTCTGGCACACTTTTCTTTTCAACCTCCGATCTCACATGACAACACTGTCTTCAAGCGCGTTTGAATTCATTTGCAACTATATTCGGTGGAATGAATTATTGCTTCGTTGATCTCCGTTCAGACTTCAATTCTCTTACGTCAGTCGCTTAAAATCTGTCGGTCGTCACATCAGTCACTGTCTTCAGATATTACCATTTTCATTGAACAGTATGCACATGTATATACAATTTAAGATCCTTGGATTTCTTATATACCAAAGAAGATGAGCCGCAGCCTTGTCGGTGGTTCAACTAATTTGCATACAGTCACAGGCGACTGTCTTAGAAAGTAGAAAAATAAGTTCACTACTTCTAGTAATCATTTTATCTACCCAATCTAGATAAAACACAAATTGGCGAAGAAGCATAACAAGTAACGCATTATCATTATGATTAACATTGAATAATACTTGGTATCAAATTATAGATCATGCATCATAAAAACAAACGCAACAATTACGTTTCAGAAGTAAGCAGAACAACTCAGCAACTTTCACCGAATAAAGATGTTTAACTTTACCCCCAAGCAATTCGCATATATGGAAATATGTTTTGAAAGGAAGAATAACTTAACCCTCTGTGGGAATCGAAACAATGACCCTCCAATCCCTGGACTTGCACTTAATGTCTTAGCTATACCGACTCATTGATAATACTCAAAACTGACTTTATGCGCAAACGGTTTTATAATACATAAATGACTATGTAGTATTTAATGAGTCCGACAACCCTATGCGCGAACAGTACATCATAGTTGTGCAGTTATATTGTGTACTTTCGGTTACAAGCATGAAATTTGGCACATACATTGTAGCTATTTCGAATGATCCTCTTTCGGAACACAGTCCCTCTATCCTCATTCTCGCAAGCCAGGGCCTTGCTTCGCTGGTATTGATGTTCTCGTCCTCTTCCGCACTCATAATCCCTTTAGAATTGCATTAATCACTTCCGTAAAATCAATACTTATGTGTATCAGCAGACAATGGGCAGAAACATGTTGCATTTGACATCATTCTCTCAAGTCAGAGCCCATTTCTGCTAGAAATTTACGTTACTTTGTCAATCAGTTTTACGAATGAAATTACGTCATATATTAGCAGATACTGACCATAAAAGCGATCTATTTGACCTCGTTGTCAAAAGCTAGGACTTGATTTCCTTGAGAGTTTTTTAAATTTATTTTGATGGTTAGATACCTTTCATATTGACTTGGAAGTCATTTTCGCGAATGCAATAATTTGATGTACCAAAAGATAATAACGAGAATTCGACATGATTCTCTTATACACACAGACCTTGTTTAGTGAACTAACCCTGAAATTTCGCACTTAAATCACCTTCCGAATGACTTAATGACAAACATATTCGCGAATTGATTATAGGGAGATATCCATAGATACTGACAACAAATGTTTCTTATTTGCAGAATTTGATTTAAAAAAAAAATTAATAAAATTATCAACCTTCGAAAAGGCTTGACCAAACATGTCGGATGAGGTGATATCTCCTAAGGATGAACTAGGTAATCATTTGTATAGAAGGAGCAAACCATGTATTGATATTGGCTTGCTGCATGGAAAAGAGTGTTAAGGTACCGTATTTAGCTTGCAGATGATAACGCACATCAATGCAGAAACTTAATTTATTATTCTAATCGAATATCAAGACTGTCACAGGCCTCAATTTGAATCGTGGAAATGTCATTATGCCTCTTGAACAGTTCGATAAAGCCTTCAACCCCATTCCATAGTTTCACAGATCAAAGTGATAGACCTGATAATAAATTCATTGAAAATTAACTTTGACGGAAATATAAATTTCCCATTTTGCTCGGCAAAGTAAGCGAGAAGGGAGACTGAAGAGCGTAGATGTTCGCGCTATGACTAAATCCTTGAAATTTGTTTGGATTTCCAAATATTTGAAAGCCTTTTTGATTTGCAAAAATCAACGGCTGAACGGAATGTTTTGAAACTTGGAATTCACGATACTTGTACCAAGACATTGCCAAAGCGATTATTGTGACTTCGTCTGTCAATTCAGTATAGACGGCACGGACCAGTCAACATCGTCGGATTCTGAACGAGGAAAGCGAATATATATATATTGTGTCAAATCTATTAGTCAATTCCTACAATTGTGGGTTAGAAGTTGAAAATTACTTCCCTTGGCATGAAACACTTGCAGATGGCGCTTTTTTCTACAATTACCACTACCTCCGCTGATATGTCTTTCACTGTATTATTGCCACTGCCGCAGGTTTTGACTACAATGTAGTCATTTCTCACTTGTTCTCTGATGAATCGATATGTCGGCGTCGGACCTCAAAGATATATGTTCTGAGTGAGAACTTGCTGTCTATTAATTCTCCCTCGTTTCTAACTCAGTGTCATTTTCATTTTCGATCAGATGACATGATGGGGATATTACATCATCGCTCTTAAATATTTGTATCTAATATCCCATTTATTTTTGATGATTGGTATTACCTATATAAATATACATACAAAGACCAACAGTTAGCATGGTTGATTCCTACTAACTGGTCTACAATGTCTGTAAGTCCGAGCACTAGCCGTAGTCTAAGTTCTCCATTAATTTCAAATCATGACGATTGAGTACTTTCTTAGCATAGGGGAGTTTGAGGTACAGTGGGGCATGGGGCACAGTGGGATAAGCTATCTATCTCCTATGTTATGTACAGGAATCCCATTACATTATTATCAGCAGAAAGCTACCATCCCCATACAACATCTATATTGATTACAAGTAAAAACAATCAGTGACATAAAATTAGGGACAAAAAGAACTGTTTTTGAACTGTCCAAGTAAATTTTTAGGACAAAGGATCATATTTTGTTATTTCAAGTTTGCTACTGTAATTCATTACTGTTTTGGTACTATTGATAGAGGATGGATAAAGGTACAATTTTATTGCATCAATTCATTATCTCAGATGTATGTATTTCTGTTTTTCACAAAGCGGTAAAAAATTATGCACCTGGGGCATACTGGGACACTTTTGTTGGGGTACACTGGGGCAATAGTAATCAAATGGCCAAATTTACTTTCATTCTAAAATGTTATGAAAGTGCATTATTTTGTTTCCTAGATAGTAGTAATTAGTAATCCCATCGTATTTGATAAGATTTAGTTATAATTTCAAAGTCAAATTTTTCCATTGGAATGGCAATCACACAAAATATTTGTTCATCAAATTTGGCCTCTGAGAAATATGTTATGTAACGCAGGGTTCTAAAATAGCAACTATGTAACTTAGCCATCGCTGTTGAATCTTCTAAACTCATATGAAACATAACATTATATACTTGATTTAAAATAAATTTTGATTATTGTCCCACTGCACCCCAGTGGATGTTCCAGTGATCCCCAAACTTGGGGCAAACTGGGACACCTTTTTTTGACTTTTTAAATTGTAATTTTGGAGAAAAGTATAGCAGATATTTCAGAATTGTTGGTATGATTATATCATGCTAACTATTAGTTATAACTAGAGCATAGACTGTTATTCTACAGGACAAAAATAGCAGAGATTTTTGAGAAAAATAAAAGTAAAAAATGTCCCAGTCTACCCCAATCTCCCCTACATATGAATGGATATGAGCTAACTACTCCCTGAAAAAACTGGAGCGAAATTTCACACAAGCAAGAGTGGAAATCCATCCCAATCAACTTGAGTGAAATTCACTCAAGCACTTGAGTGATTTTATGGTTCACTCAAGTTTGAGTATTCTGTTCACATAAGTTTGAGTGAAATTTAGCTCAACTAGAGTGAAATTTTATCCAATGAAATTACAGCATTCCACCGGTCAAATCACTCAAACTTGAGTGACTCTTTCACTCAAGTTTGAGTGACCCGTTCACCCCAGTTTGAGTGAAATTTAACTCAACCTGAGTGAGATTTTATCCAATGACATTAAGGCATTTTATCTGTCAACCACTCAAGCTTGAGCAACTTGAGTAAAATCATATCAGAATTGTACAATTTCAAATTGCAAACCACGAGCTCGATTTGAAATAGCATTATACGCGTCCAGTTTGGGAGCTGATCACAAGCTCCGAGTGGAAACTTGGTTTTTGAAAATAGAGATCAATAGGGCTAAGACATCAGCCCTGACATTTGCTTAACAACCTCCAACCAATGTAATGGAGCATTTTACTTTTTGTGTTCCAATAATACATTTTTTATTGAAAATTCAGTCAATTTGATTGCCTTCTGTCATATACATTTTTCTGGAATATAGCCCTCATCAAAGAGATTTATATCTCAGCAAAAATATTAATGTCAGAAACCATGAGGATTTGGCAATACGGTATATCAACAGAATATAGGTATTCCAATGTGTGCTGTACTGATCTATATCTGTTCTCTTGTGAATACGACTGTATGCAGACGCTTTCGAAAACACATAATTTCAAAGCCTGTTCCTTCTCATTCATCAAACGCTAAGTAGACGATTTTGTTGCAGAGGATATTCGCTATATAAATGACACAGTGAAGAATATATATATCCACCTTCACTGGATCTGAAGGAAACTACAGATGGTTCTAACGGCTCATCTTAGTTAGACCTTTATCTCTGTGAAAATGATGCGTCGACTTTACCACAAAAGTGATGGTTACAATTTTGACATCGCAAATATGAACAGTAATTTATCAGAGGGACCTACATATGGCGTATACATATCTCGTCTAGTAGCATTTGCTAGATCCTGTGTTAAATGTGACGATTTTAATCAACGTCACAAAACATTATTGCAGAAACCTATAAAACAGAGTTATATCATCAAGCGCCTCCACTCGAAGTTTCTCAAATTTGGTGATACATATCGCATGCTGACAGCAAAATACGAGCATAGCGTGCAAGATCAGTGGCGGTACGTTTCGTAACTTGTGTCTAATTCCGCTGAACGGGGCTAGAAGCCGTACTTGGAGATCCCCATAGTGTTCCTATGAACAGCCGTTATCAAAGCGTGAGTGAGATACATCATTCTCTAGATGACGACTTCACAACGGAAATAATATGGATTAAGAATACTGATCAGCGATACGGATTTGATATTTTTGGAACATCATGATGTCTTGCTGGCATCATTGAAAACTATTGACCACTTCTCTCTTCCAGGAAACTAGCCTAGTTTTATGTATATACTATGATTTATTCTTCTAATTTGGTGCTAACGCTATTATATGAATTAGGTCTTTGGACTATGAATGCGGAAATTCTTTACTGGACGACAGCTGAATATTGAATGACGGACTAGAGGCTTGTATTGTATAAATCCCAATGAAAGGTCAACAAACCAACAAACACCTGACATTACTTTTACACCTGATTCAAGGAGCAAATCTACTGTGACATGCTGGACTTCACATTCTCAAGGCTGTAGCCACCTCAAGAAAACCTCAATGATTTTTAAGCAACATTATAGGACAAATTGAACACATAGGCGCACTTAAACAGCTTGTCCACTGCCGACACCGTGTCATGTACAAGTGGAATTGTTGTGGCATCAGTATACAGTAGTAGTCCATGTGCCGTTTCACCTCACTCAAAGCCAGGAGTGGTTGAGTCCACTTAGCATTTCTTGCCTTGGCAAAGTTTTCTGGACCAATGTCACCCAACAAGAATATGAAGAAGGACATATATGATATAGACTGAAGAAATTGTAAGATGAAGACGGATCCATAAATAATCCAATACAGGCTTGATCTCCACTTCTGGTTCTTTCATTTCCCACAATGTATATAGAGTCAGTGGATGAACATAATCGAGGTTCCAATTCTGTAAGCTGATATGTAACCAGATAAGGAAGGTGTGAAATGGATGGGTGGGAAGTGGACATCAAGGCAACTGATTGGCTACATAGTATAGTGCAAACCCAGCTACAGAAAAACAAATTTCCTTCTTCAATCAATGAATTTAATAGATCACCAATTTTTCAGAGAAAACCCATTCAGTTTTTCTAGCGTACTCCCTCTTCAAGTGGGAAATAACAAAGAAATCAACTTCTCGTAATCAATTTGATAAAACCTAGATTTTGTGGTGAGAATTTCAAGTGATTGTATACTTAAATTTGGACATATGTAATCAGCTCTGCTAAGTTTTATATATCCGAAAGAGAATAGTGTGGAGGACGGTGGATGCATTCTTTACTGACATGAATAAGATATTCCATAAATATGTTGTCATGTAAATTTTGTCATGTTGGGAGGACCTAAAAGAGATATGCATATCTTCGGACCTGGTAAGCAAATCAAGCGAAGACCCCCACCCCCAACCTCGGGGTTTAATTGGGAAAATAACAGTTGTTAAAACGCTATGATGCCCTACCCCTTGGGCTAAATATTGAAGTCAATCGCCACCTAAACCCCATCAAAATACAACTAATGCCTCATCGTTTGATAAAGAATTAAATATTGAGTGAATCCCAATATAAACTCCACCCACACTTCCACGTGGCAAAATACCGATGTGAATCCCCACCTAATGCTCAACCAATTATATTTCCTCCACTGAGTGTTATCAGAGTTGGCCCGACCCTTGCCCGAGTTTGGGACAGGGGGAGATTTCGTTTGACTCCTGCGTGTTAAGAGGTAGAGGGTGGGGCTTTTGATGGGTCTTCAAACTATAAATGTCAACGAAGAAACATAAATTTTGGCGCCACAATTTACTCGTAATAATCAATATTGACAGGCACATATTAAAAAAATTCTCTTATACATATTGAACTACCTACCCTCCACTCCATAGCCAATTCACCAGCTCACCAGAACCAGACCAATTTGATTATTTCCAGGACCTGTTCTCTGACAGCCGATGTTGGGAATATGCAATGATAATATTACAATAACATGATTTTTCAGGGCGTTATACTTTATTATTGGCCTGTCATTAATAATTAGCCGCCCAACATAGTCCTTAACGGCCCATTGGCCCGAGGGTCGCTAATGACTATTGCAGGCTGCTAGTTATTGATGGAGGATCGATAATAAAAGTATAATAAATATATAAATCATGTTATTAGTATTAATATCAGTTTCAAATCTCTTCTTCATTACGTTCGCTCGATTGTATATATGAATGCGAGCTCTCTGACTCGTCCACTCTATTGTGTTTGCCCTGTTCTTCTTGTTGTCTGCCAACGAAATCACGTAATCGTGGTGAGAGCACATCACAGAGCTAACGTCACATATCTGTGTCGAATGTCAAGTATCGGGCCGATATTCGGCAGGAGCTCATCAATATCGGCCCGCTGCCCGCCATCTCGTTTTACCAGGCTGAGGTTTTGTAATACGCGAAAAGTAGGGATATCCTACAGAGAACGTCCCGTCGACTTGTAATAATGAATATTTGACGGCATGGCAATACTTCGTTCAAATAGCATTTTGTAAATGGCAGAAAGTGGATCTATTACACATAATACCGTGACAGCGTTGTCATCACATATTTACATCAAATATAAATATATTCACCCCTAAGTTATTCAAAACATCCTCCGGAAAGCGACTTCAAATTCAACAAGCTGTTGTCGTTTATTGCGAGCGTTGATAGTGCTCCGTTCTCTTCGTTTGCAAGGAAAATGGCACTGACATATCGCGGCAAGATCAACCTGTTTTCTGATTGGCCATTTTTTCAAGTCACTCAAGTTTTAGTGGAATAAATTTAACCTCCTGATTGTAGTTTCCGATTGGATAGTAAAATGAGCAACCGACCATCAAATAGTCCACTCAAACTTAAATGAAACACGCATTCACTTAAAAATGAAAACTGAAAATTTCACCAAAGTTTTCTAAGAGAGTATTGAGCATGGAAAAAATCATAAATTTAATCCACTACTCAAGGCTACTCAGTATTGTATAATCTAACTTTTGGTAATAGAATGATACGCTTGTCAGCTTCATATATTTGTAGGTATAAACATATACTAGCAGATTACTATCTAAAATCCTGCCGAAACGGTATAGTTAAAAGCACCTTTTAGTATTGAATGGATTATAGAAATGCACCAGTCTTAATAAATCAATATCCTATCAATGCTCCCCAATCGCTATATAGGCTCTTACTTATTCCAATTGAATTTGGTGTTCTGAGCGCCCATACCATGAATATTTAATAGCATTATGACATCATGGTGACATCTGGACTAATTCACTTGCAGTCGAAGAGGGGAGATAGGGTCACCCTGTTCGTTTACCCGAATGTTTACCTCAAAGACCAGTCGATATATCTGCCGCGTATTATGGCGCTACAATGTCGGGACCGCGACAACATGAGAAGACACCCCGCCAGCGCGGCGTCTAAGTCGACTGAGCCAACCAAAAATTCTCTATCATTAATGTTTCCTTCAACGCACCGTGAAGCGTTCTCAGGATTGGTTGACACTCGAGTTACTGCAAGCCTGTTAGATCCTCCAAGCGACATATACAAACGGGGGAGCAGATAGGATTTAATTTTATTTAGATTGAGAAATGCACCTGCCTATTTTTATCCATTCATCAATAGGTTTAGCTATTTTATGCAATGAATAATTGACCAAAGTTATGCATGGCTGATACACACGCGTTTTCCCCAAGCTGTAACCATCATGGTCCGACATTGGTAAACATATGGTACATCATATATTGACAAACGGTTTTTTCACCGCCAATGTAGGAGCGTGTGGGTGTGGACAAACGATGTACCAATTTCATTCGGTCCATCATGGCGTGGCAAACATTTGGACCAATATATGTTTTCACTCCGAAAGCCGCAGTTTGGTATTTATGACGTAATTCATATCCCAGCATGCAAAGCGTATTTTCAACACGCATGCGTGAGCAAATTACTTCCTGTACCAACAACAACAACAACAACATTGCGGAGCTGCTGTTGTCGCCGTTGGCAGAAAACAAATGCTTAGAAGTCCGCATGGAGGCCTGGGCATCATCAAAGAAGTTTCCTGGTTGTTTTAACCGAGAGCAGTGTCTTCAAGATCAGCATCTTCAACCTAAAGGTAATTTCTGGTGTTTAAGCGATCCTTTTTCACGGAAGGTCAACTCATTCAGCAGATTCAGAACAGATTCAATTTCCAACGTAGACAAAATCGGCGGTACAGACGAATTGAAGGCCTATGGACGAGCAAGCCCAGACATATGATGGAAGAAAGCGAGCAGAATTATAAACCATTCACAATTATGTAACACCGCCACAGATCCCCCCCCCCCCTTTCCCACTAACATGAGAATAAGTGGCCACTTCATCAAACTACCATGCAGTGTTTTCAGGAAAGTATACTTTAAGGATCCCGCAAAAACCTTAGTAGTCAGGTCTCCAGACAATGCCCCCCTCTCCCCTTCCACTCCACAAACATTAACAATAATGGAGGGTTACACCATCATGTATGATACTCTGTAAAAACAACTGTATCCCGGTATACAAAATTGCACATCCATAAAAAATTGTGTACCGTACTGGTACACAAGATGTGTAGGTTTTCTTCAAAATTGTGTACCACTGGAACACAATTATTGTGGATGTGCAATTTTGTTACAGCGATTGTTTTTAGAGAGTACCTCCTTGAATTATATACAGCGACTGCGCCCATTAACATAAGCAGTCGATTCAGGCAGGGTTACGTAATTTTGAATGGTCTCTGAATTCACTATATTTCCACAAACAGCATAGTCTTATAAGTCAAAACACTATTAACATACCTGGGATGTCCATCGCAACAACTTTATTTGGAAATGTAAATCATAACGAGTTATAAAGGCACTTCCCAAACAATACAGTGTCGGTCTTCTCCGTGAGAAATAACAATCTGATTGGTTGAAGACCAAATACTGTCAGATATACTGCAATTATTCTGAAAGGTTGATTACGCTAGATGGTAGTGTAAGCTTACCAACCGATATTATTTCACTGTCTAACTGAACATCAAAGATAATGGACTAATATGCTCATGGGTTAAATTTACCGTCCTGCCATGCAAAATGGTCCGAAACAGCAATTGTACCAGTGAATGTTCATTCATTTTTCACAAATGTTCAACATTGATAGTGGAAATAAGTGAAATTCTATTGAAGAACAAAAAATGACATTTTACAAAATGATTAATCATTATTACATTAAACTTTCATAAAAGATTTTCAAGTGGACTATTCAAAAGAAAACTAAAAAAAAACATTGTTTCGTGATTGAAACTGAAAGAAACTTATTCAAAGTGATTGATACACAAATACATAGAACATTTTGTGCTGTGAGGTTGTTTGTTGTTTGTACCAAAAATGGAATAATTTAGTTATGGTACACCAAAATGGAATAAAATAGAAACTCAAAAATCCATATTCATGTATATAGATTTTTCACCAGTGGACCAGGAAGTGTTTGTCACTTTCTGTTTACACACCACCATCGTCTATCCAACTAATACAATATTATCTATGAAAGAATTCAAGGGATGATTGGCATAAAATACCACAGCATTTTGTTGTATTAGCTATACTCAGAATACTTGCAAGGCATCGTATGTCGTGGTTCCTCAATACCAGGGCCAATGAAGTAGTACTGTATATTAGTGCAAAATAGCTGCTTTAAGTTCCAAATGTGAAATATACTGTCTATCGATGGAGTAGGCGCTTGTAATTTTCAGGCACACCTGTCAATCATAACCATAGCGATAGCGAAGGTGATGCCCTAGGATAAATTTGAAATAAATCAGAATTTTCAACATTGGGTTACACATCTCAAGACAATGTGCACATCGGCTGAACTACGTACGGTCAGATGCAGGGTGTGTGAATTTAAACATTGAACTCGCGAATCCACGGTACATAACTTTATATCATGGCCAATTATATCAGCAGTTCCACTCACATTACCTTTGTTGTAGGACCAGATATCAAGTATTGGGTCTTTCAAAGTGAATACTCTATATTTAGTATTTGTTAACTTAAACAAAGCCAATCTCAATTATTGCTGCATCTTTTAAAGTTGAAATGCAAAGGTTTTTAGATTCTTCTCGTAGTATTTTATATAACATGTATAAGTTGAATAATGATAAAAAATATCGGTATATCTGCTACCGGTACTTGATTTAATTTGAAGTAGTTTGTCTGCTAGAATCTTTTGAAATGTTGGTTCCCCAAGCCCAGCTGACTTCCAATTTGTACACAATCATCACTACGTAATCTTTCCTTTCCTTTACTTCCAGCCACCTGAAGACGGAACATTACAAGCATGGACATCCGACCTGTGACATAAAAGGGTGAGTGAGTAGTAGGGTTTAACGTCGTTTTCAACCTTGTTTCAGTCATATCACGACGGTGCCTACATGTTCCAGAACATGAGAGTGCTCACAGTTCCTATTACCCTGGACACTGATCAGCCCAGCCAGTACAGCACCCGGTCACCCATCCAAGTATTGACCGAGCTGTGACATAAAATGGCCCAATGGGCTCCAATACCCCTCGGCCATGTCGGCTCTCAGTTATTGTCTACAGTCATGCATTGAATACGATGTACTTTTAGAACTTTGACAACATCATGTATTGTAGGTTGACAAAAAGGTGATCTAGTAGTGTTGACTGTAGTTCTATCATTTTAGAATACATAGAAGTTGAGCCAGGTCGGCTTTTGCCAAGGCCTTAATTGATGGGAAAATTTTGCGGTGAAGTTCTGGTAGAGCATAATCAAATCAAGTAGTTTGATCTTGGAAATACTGATCAAAGTCAATCATCTTCAACAATTATCTGGTCTCTTCTAACTTAATTGCATATGGAACAAGATCTTATACACTTGAACATATAGAATTTGACCTTTTAACTTAGAGAATAGGTCAAGGTCAGTGATATTCAATAGACTTCAGGTTCAGGCATACATGGTATAAATTTGGACAAGGTAGATATACTCCTTCATGAAATATTGTACTAAATAGAATCTGATCTGTAGAAAATAGGTCAAGGTTAGTCATCTTCAGCACACCTCTGGGCCATCACCAGATGTATACATAGTATTAATTTGGAAAGCCTAGTAGCTACATTTCTTCATGTTATATCATAATTCAAAACATTTCATAACAGTATATGACCTTGAAAAAATAGGTCAAAGTCAGTCAACTGGAATAGGCTTCTAGGCAATCACCAATTGCATATTTAATATGAATTTGGAGACCTTAGCTTTAATCTTTAAATAATGTATAGCAAATAATAGAATTTGACCTTGATAAAATAGGCCAAGGTCAGTCATTTTCAATAAGCTTCTGACCTTTCACCAGATGCATAAGTGGTATGAATTTCAATGCCTGGCTCAACCCTCACAATTGGCCACAGCATTCAGCAATTGCCGAAGTAATCCATTCACTTCAGCAATTTTTAACATGGTGCTAAATGGGAGTTATTTTGATGCCATGTGATGTTTTCCGAATTGTGAGAGATGCTGGCTAAAATCCTTCTTGAGAAACCGTGTCCACAGACAGACAGACAGATGAAGCAACGATGACAATACCATTCGGGCACATTTGTCCGAGGGGTAACAAGGCCGATAAGTGATGCAGATTTCATTTGTGAAATCGACCAGGCTTGAGATACCAACTTTTCTAAAGCTACTAGCTAGTAGACAAAATACTTCTAATAAAACCAAAAGAAGTAAATAAGCTGATAGTTCCAACATTAACCCATGAAGAACATAAAATGACCTTTGCATTTCACCTTTAAGCAGTGAATCACAGATTTGACAGACATAATGTGCAATCGTATGAATATACAGTGAACCCTCATTATAATGAAATTCATTACACATTGTCAGAACACCATTCCAATTTGGTCTTCTTTGAGCATGTTGAGATCAGTTAAACTAAAGTATGTCAATGATACATGTGGCTCGCAGACACCATATAAAAAGCATATATTAAAATCTGATTTCATCATCCTTCTATTTGACAGGTTGCTCCTCTGTGGCGTTGCAATGCAGTCTAGGAGTGGCTTATTGTGAAGTTGAAAGGAAATTTACACTATAAAGAAATGAGTCTGGAAGAGTACAGTTCTCAAGTTCTGTCGATTTGACATAATGTTTCAAAATTCTTGGGACAGTCTCCGGCTGAGAATCTCAACTCTCAAATAGCAGATTATCCACACTGTGACAGTCTCCGGCTGAGAATCTCAACTCTCAAATAGCAGATCATCCACACTGCGATGGCATTGGTTTTGTGCTTGGATTATTCGCCACCATGAGGACAAGTGTACTGTAGCATGGGTTATTCTGTGAAGAAACATATATATCATATCAACATGCAATTAATACAATTTCTCACATATCTCGTATGCATTTAGTGAAGGAATTCACTGCAAAATCACCAATTTAGATCTTTCATTCTTAGCAGTTAGGACGAACTAATTAACACTGCGGCCTACATTGGAGAGAGAGAGAGAGAGAGAATTGAAATTTGTTAGGTGGAATCTAGTTTACATAATAAAACCTAATAATAATTACAAGATAACATGTTTTATTTCAGCATGTCTTGAGATTACTTGGACTTTATGAAAGTGCAGATTATTTACCTGTAAATTTCCAAATAAAATTTTGGAGTCACCGATTTTCAGCTACCAGCACCAAGATCTCCATACTACAAGGCATCGTCAACTGACAGATCAAGTGATGCAATATTTACTCCAACCTGCAAATGGAATAAAACTTTGAAACTGCTTGAAAGTAATTTCAGTTGTATGTCCTCATTTGTCCTTATGATGAGCACCCATTAATTGAATCAATCTACTAACTTTCAATCACCACCAAAGTTTGCTACGAATTCTGATCAGTCACTCTAATAAATTGTATCACCTCTTAAAGTGTAACTGTGGTACTTCTGTAAGTTTACATCATATTCAAGATAATCTTCCAAATTATTGAATTTATACCCTGTTTCTTGTTTTATGACTTTAAATTTGACAATTTCAAAGTTATTAATGTTATTGTAGTGCACAGCACCACAAGCATATCGGAACTTCACTGCACTGCTTCGACATCAAACAGACTGTGCATGAGGACGCTCAATTTATGACGTCAAAAAGGGGCAGTGAGGATTTCTCCCACTGTAGACAGTTGCCTTTGAACCCTCTGAGCCATAAAATGACAGAATGTTGGGAAAGACGTTTTATTATTCACATCGTTAACTTGAATATGAGGTGCACTTACACAAGTATCACAGTTACCTTTAATGTAGGAGAAACTGCGATCAGTCTTCTGCTTCTGTTCAGCTGCATATTGTACTGAACCATGAGTATTGATCAACACTTTCAGCAAAGTTATTTCCCTTGACAAAGGCAGGAGTTCTCTAAAAATTCACATTCCAAATCAAATTTAACAAGAGCCTGTAGGGCTTCAAAACATGCCCACACATTTGACAAGAATTAATATTTGCAATCTCGAATGAGAAAGGCATAATTAAATTGTAGACTCACAGATTTATGCCTATAAGATCAAGGTACTGGTAGTGATATACCTGAGGTTTGTCATGATCCAGATTATTTTTATCACAGTGATCTCCTTGGACATTTGACCTCAAAATGAAAAGGGTTCCTATTTGCCCCATGTCTAAGGATAGGTGTATAAAGAGAGCAACTGAACAATTCTGTGCTTCAGTGATTGGTATGTTTAAGAGGTAGGTACATTAATTTTAAACACAATGATAATGTGCACAGTATTTCAGCACTTCAAAAGCTTAACTTGCTTTTTACATCTCATACTTTAGCAAGCATTTCTAATCCAAACCCCCTAGCCTGGCCTCTGTGATCATTACCTGAGTGAAGAAAGTGTCAGAAATGCAAAAGTAGCACAGGTAGTCTTGAAGAAGGCAAGAGCAGACAAGACTGCTTGATAAAACATGATCTGTATTGTCTGAGATCTGTGACAGGTCGTAGAGAAATCTGAAAACAAACGATGAAAAATTAGATTCGATCGGCATAGTCTAGATAGAATCTATGACACATCATAGAGAAATCTGCAACAAAACAGATGAACAGCAGATATACGATCTGCATATTCTGGGGTCTGTGACAGGTCAAAGAGAAATCTGAAACCAAACAGTAGATATGATCTGCATAGTCTGGGATCTGTGACTGACCATGGAGAAATCTGAAGCCCAACAGCTGAAACAGTAGATAAATGATCTGCTGAAGCCAAACAGATGAAACAGTAGATAAACGATCTGCATAGTCTGTGATGTGTGACAGGACATACAGAAATCTGAAACCAAACAGATGAAAAAGTAGATACAATGGGATCTGTGACTGTTTGGGATATGTGACAGATCAAAGAGAAATCTGAAACCAGAGAGACGAAACAGTAGATATGAGCTGCTTTGTCTGGGTTCTGTGACAGTCCATAGAGAAATCTGAAATCAAAGAGATGTAACATTAGATATGATCTGCAATATCTTGGATCTGTGACAGGTCAAAAAGAAATCTGAAACCAATAGAAGAAACAGTACATATGGTCTGCAGTGTCTGGGTACTATAACCAGTCACAGAGAAATCTGAAACCAAAGAGATGAAACAGTAGATATCATCTGCATAGTCTGGGTACTGTGACAGGTCCTAGGGAAATCTGAAATCAAAGAGATGTAACATTAGATATGATCTGCAATATCTTGGATCTGTGACCGGTCAAAAAGAAATCTGAAACTAACAGATGAAACATTCTCCAAAGAGATGAAACAGTAGATATGATCTGCATTGGCTGAGTACTGTGACAGGTCATAGGCAAATCTGAAACAAACAGATGAAGCAGTAGATATGATCTGCATTGTCTGGGCACTGTGACAGGTCAAAAGGTCAACAGTCAAGTAATCACTCGGCTTGAAGATCAGGAAAATGAGAATATTTATCAGCAGTATATTTCAATTCAGGGCTGTGGAATCAGGGCCGTAGCCAGGATTTACTGAGGGGTGGTTCGCCTTCACTCCAAAAGGGCACATCAGGGGGTTCGCTGTATGGGAAAAGGGGCAAATAGGGGGTTCGCTTCAGTTTGAAAAGGGCAATATATGAGAAAAATATATAATATTTCCGAAAGGGGGGTTCGCCCGAACCCAGAAAAAAACCCTTGGCTACGGGCCTGGGAATGTGACCAAACTTCATGTATACCGTCATAGCAAACATATTCATTTTGAGATGTGATCTCTCCAGTTCTAGAATATGCATTCTGTCTTTCGGATATTTCGAGCTCCTGTTGATTCTGAGGTCAAAAGTTCAACAGTTGCTGTTTTCCTAAACAAGCCAGTGCTCTATTTTGGGAAAGCTAATTGTTTCATTACAAAATTAATGTTTTGCTGGCGCATATTGAAGCCAATTTTGTCTCTTGTTATAGTGCTGTCTTTACTGATGATACTTCACCCAGTCACATTGATCTATCCTCCTAATGCTGAGCATCAATGAAGGAAGCAACAAGTTCCAATTTTTAAGTGTTAGATATGACTCGACCAGAGATTGATCATAGGACCTCCCACTTGTGAGGGGGATGCTCTAACCACTAGACCATTGAAGTGCAGTGAAATGAAGAGGCTGTTACTTACATGGGCATTGTAGGCGGTACAGACTCAAATATGAAGAGAACTCACTGAGGTCGACTTACAATGGCTGCAAAACATGTACAGAGAAAAGTAACATTTAGCATTCAGATTTATTTCCTTTTTTTTATATATAGAATCAGGAGTGAGAAGATTATTTTAGTGTTACTCAAGCATCATACAGCCTGCATGGTCACGCTGTTATCTCCTGGTAATCAACCTCATATATTCTGAAAGATTAAATGATCATAGACTGGTAGAGTTAAAGATCTCATCAGTCCTAAAGAATAACTTTTTTGACAAACTGATGGTCTAATACAGATTTAAACTACATTTAGATGATAGATTACACTTGTCTCAGTGATGAATCCACCATGAAAATATATTCTTGCTATTCTCCCCTGACTGATGAGGATCTGGAATTGAGATTGCTGATGGATTTTCAGGACAGGTTTCCTTGTTTCTTCTTGCACAGAAAAATATGAGGAAACAGCAAGATAAATCTTCTTAGAAATTTAAATTTCATTTATTTTTGCAGTCCATGTACAAGTTCTACTCACAGGCATAATGGTTAACACTATCAGAATACCCACTATGAAGCTCACAAGTGTCTTCAACCTGAGAATGCACTGAACCTGCAAGAAAATGATATTTATTTTATCATGTTTAAGGCAACAGTATCTCTTTCTAGATTCAAGGCATGAAATGTTCAGAATTTCAGTCCTGGTCGAGACTGTTCACTACTCAATTTTATGTGAGATCCAAATAATATATTCACAAATTATTACTTTCCTGCAAATATAAACATGTAGTAATTAGGCCTACTGGACAATTGCCATGGCAGATTAATTTTAGGCCATCCATAATAATAGTTGTAACTAAGGTTCAATAATAGACATTGAA
>JAVTVY010043117.1:0-19880 GCA_036873755.1 Hanleya hanleyi | reverse complement strand
ATTCGTGTGTTTGGTAGTCGAATTTATCCTCAGAACATCGACCATTTCATGCAGGCGTTTCAAGAAGCGACAAGTCGTCCGTGCGGCTACCTGTTCGTAGATTTAAAAGCCCATACCCCCGAAGATCGCCGGCTGACGACCCACCTGCTACCCGGCGAGGAATCACCACAGCCCCTACACCATCCACCGAGTTCACATTTGGTGAAGCAGCAACCCACCCCCGTACAGCGGGCCTTCTTCATATCACCAGTCCCGGAATATCATCCAACCGTGAAGGCCCAACCCGAGGTTGAAGAACATAACGTGAACTCGAGGCTATGGAAGGATTTGTTCAAAGAAAGTATGGACGCCGAGATGGGCGAGATTTTGGAGGCCACAGGAAACAAGTTTCAACGCAAAGGATATTCGAAAGAGGAAGCTGCAATTTTAGCCCATAACAGATTGGCACCCAGACTACGACGGGCTTTACGTCAGCAGTATGTCGACTTACTGACCCATATGAAATTGTTGGATAAGGATCCAGTCCATATGGAAATTGAAAGAACAGCGTCGATGTTGAAAACCTCGGGCATGAACTGGAAAGCGGCGTATGTCAGAGCAATAGCACAAAAGAAACATTTGTTCGAACGCATCATTAAACGTTGTTAAAGCGTTAAGAAAGTGTGTTAAAGCGTTGAGACGAGCGTTAAGGCGTAACGACGGGCGTTGACGGGCGTCACTGCATTTCGATGAATTGATGTCAATTCCATGAAATCAGAGCTTCTGAGCTAATTCACCAGGGCGTTGAAGCGTTGAGCTAAGCGTCGATGACCGTTACTGTCTATAAAAGCGAGCGTATTCCCAAAACACGCACAGTCGACGTTCAACCGTCAACATGGCTTATACTTGTTCTGAGTGTGAACGCACGTTCACCAGACATTACGATATGATGCGACACCAGAAAAATATACATGGGATTGAAGACGCCGAGGAGCCCGTTGAGGCAGATACTGATACAGAGATTGATGAGAGTGCATCGACTGATACCGAATCCAAGATTGCTGACAGTATATCTACTGATATGGAGAGCTTGACCTCAGAGAGTCAGCCTACATCCCAGGAAAGTGAGGCAGAACCTACCTTCTGGGATCGTATTGTGACAGCAGCTATCAATACTCACGCTGAAGCGATCGAGGACGCCGGAGAGGATAATTTACAACAGACGTACACCCAAATGCGCTCCCGCATCAGGAAAACAGCCATGGCGATCTATGAACAGTATACCTTACTACCGCTTGAAATGAAAGGGGACCCCACGCACAGGTCCATCATGAAGACCAAGCGTCACTTGGAAGAGGATATGGGACTACCATCCACAGAGGCACTGGAAAATGCGATCAGAATGCGCAAACAACTGCTTCAGGACATGCTGCCCGAAGAATATCCAGGCCTGTCCGACGATGATTAGAATAAACGGTTCAGAATGAACATGACCGAAGAAGGAACTCTCTGAAATGGCGACTTCTGATTGGACAAGAATACATCTAACGGACAGGAACGAATAGGACAGATGCAAATGGCGGTCTCTGATTGGCCAAGAGTCTTTCTTGAATTGTAAACATACCCAACGCGGCTCCCCAGCGTGGGTATGTTATGATGGAAGGGGAAAATAAACTATATGAAAAAAAACTTGTTGTTGTTGTTGTTCCCTCATGTGTCATCCTTGTTGTTGTTGTTTTCTCTCTCCGGTCTATATCATGGCGTCAAGGCGCTAGCGGGACCCATACAGGGTCCAGTTTTCGACACTAGGTGACCACATCCCGAAGAAATGGCCAGTTTTCGACACCGGATGTGCCGCCATCTTGAACATACGTGCCGCCATCTTGGATATGTCCCATAATGCACCGGGTCAAAATACTCGCTTCTGATTGGCTGAGAGCTCTGTGACGGATTTGAAATACTCGCTTCTGATTGGACGAGAGCTCCGCATTGCGTCTGCGCATGCGCAGAATGATATTCCTACCGCACACCCAACCCATCAGATGACCCTTCACGAATGCTTCACATGGATACCTCATACAACTCCATCGGTCCATTAGGGGCTCCCCTAGCTCCAACACGTCTATTTCTATACTACGGCCAGACTGCGCATGCGCAGAATGCCGCTAGTTCAAACCCACTAGTCCAGTCAGATGCCCCTTCACTTTGATACCTCACTCGACCCCATTGGACCATTCGTGGCTCCCCTAGCTCCAACACGTCTAGCGGGACCCATACAGGGTCCAGTTTTCGACACTAGGTGACCCCATCCCGACAAAAATGGCCAGTTTTCGACACCGGATGTGCCGCCATCTTGAACATACGTGCCGCCATCTTGGATATGTCCCATAATGCACCGGGTCAAAATACTCGCTTCTGATTGGACGAGAGCTCCGTGGCGGATTTGAAATACTAGCTTCTGATTGGACGAGAGCTCCGCATTGCATCTGCGCATGCGCAGAATGGCTACCGCACACCCAACCCATTAGATGCCCCTTCATCTAAGCTTCACTTTGATACCTCACTCGACCCCATCGGACCATTATTGTCTTCGCTAGCTCCAAAACGTCTATGCGCATGCGCAGAATGACGCTAGTTCACACCCACTAGTCCAGTCAGATGCCCCTTCACCTAGGCTTCACTTTGATACCTCATACGACCCCATTGCACCATTATTGGCTTCGCTAGCTCCCAACACGGCTATTTCCATACCCTTGGGCCACCGCGCATGCGCAGAATGACGCTATTTCAAATCCGCTAGTCCAGTCAGATGCCCCTTCACCTAAGCTTCACTTTGATACCTCACTCGACCCCACTGGACCAGTAGTAACTCCCCTAGCTCCCAACACGGCTATTTCCATACCCTTGGGCCACCGCGCATGCGCAGAATGGTGACAACGCCCAAGCCGCTAGTCCAGTCAGATGCCCCTTCACCTAAGCTTCACTTTGATACCTCACTCGATGCCATTGCACCATTATTGGCTTCGCTAGCTCCCAACACGGCTATTTCCATACCCTTCGGCCACCGCGCATGCGCAGATTGGTGACAACGCCCAAGCCGCTAGTCCAGTCAGATGCCCCTTCACATAAGCTTCACTTTGATACCTCACTCGACCCCATTGGACCATTATTGGCTTCGCTAGCTCCAAAACGGCTATTTTCATACCCTTCGGCCACCGTGCATGCGCAGAATGACGCTAGTTCAACCCCACACCCAGCCCATTACATGCCCCCTCACCTAAGCTTCACATTGATACCTCACTCGACCCCATTGGACCAGTAGTCACTCCCCTAGCTCCAACACGGCTATTTCCATATCCTTGGCCCACACGAGTTCTCTCCCTTGCGTCAATGTGTGCAGATGGCGCTACGGTCGACGCCGTGATATGGAAAGGGCGTCCCCGCACCATCCTGGAGCCGCCATTTTCTTTGTTGTTTTCTTGCGGAGATACACGGGACAATAAACACTCGACCCTAGGGTGGTACAGATGCTAGACTGATCCTATTAACATGGTAAAACACCTATAGATTATGTTTATTATTATTATATGGCTTAGAGGTTTTTTTGAAGGTAATGTGAGGGTTTTTTCTCTCCGTGACGTCCCCACCGCCTCGTTTGCTCCCTTGCGCCGTCTAAAAACACCGCCATTTTACAAGTAATTAATTAAAATTAATTAATTAATTAATTAATTAATTAATTTATTTGAAATACTAGTACCCATCCTCCGTATGGCAGAACTGTACAACCCAGAACAAGTCGAGACATGCCTTGATCACGTGATCGTCATTGGGAAACCATACCCAGCCCATTAGATGCCCCTTCACCTAAGCTTCACTTTGACACCTCACTCGACCCAATCGGACCATTTTATCTAGGGACTACTTTTTCTCCGCGGAAGCTTTTTCCCGAGACCGAATCACCGCCAAAACCGCGGCCAGACCGCATCACCGCGGATGAATACATGGAAGTATTTTTGACCTGGAAAAATTGGAACTCTCCTGTGCTGGAGGTAGCTTTTTGGTCATGAGGTCAAGTGGGCGGGGCATCTCCAAAGGTCAGACGTGGAGGTGGGAAAGGTCAGTCACGTGACGTCATCTCATTTGCATAAAAGAGACCCAATTTGCACTTTTACTACTACTAACTTCACTATAGCTGTTTCTGTATCGAGAGACATGTGAACATCATGTTATACAAGATCTCCATGGTGTTTTTATTAAATATCACAATCAGTTCTCGTCTGAGATAAAATAGTTTAGAAATTAAAAGAATATGTGAATTCATCTGAATAAAGTATACTGACCAATGATGATGATTTAACAATATCAACACTACGTTGTTTTACCCGTTTCAATGAAAACGTTGACCACGTCCCTCTTACAAGAAGATAGCTTGTGATGATATATATTTTGATTTCAGACGTGATCCGGAGTATTTTGGGCGTATACAATATAAACCGTAGGGCAATACAATACTCTTTGTGTATGGTAGTTTTCTCTGTCACATTTCATTATTTGATATTACGCCATACGGAATAGTTAGAAGTGCCTTTCTAAAAACAGATTATACTCAGCCGTTGTGTTCACGTTCTGTTTATATCAGCACCAGAAAATCGCCATATTAGCAAAGGATAACTGGCGTTAACATAGTTCAAACTGGCCGTCACCACATGACTGAAATAACCTTCAGTGTGACATTAAACTCTCCCAGTTAACATAGCTTTATTACCGTCACACGCAAAGGAGCTTTTACTGATTTTTTTCTCAATCCAAAACCTGCCAAATCCGAATGTTTTATTATATAATGATATATCAGCGTTGAAAAAGTTGGATTGTCACTAGATGAAAATGGATTTAATATTGATCAAGATGTGCTTTCTTGCCTATTTTGAGGCATCTATAGGGGAGATTTTCTTCTGTGACAGAATATTACAATTCAAATCAGAATTATATTTTCACACAATATATTAAGAATTTTGGTTATTTTAACGTACCAAGAATGGTTTAGGGTTGAGGTTTTGACTACAATCTCCAGTATATTAATGTGTAAAGAAAAGAACAAAACGGGCCAGGGAGCACATGTATCAATCTATTGTTTTGCGATTGAAAAGTTCAAAGTTTTCGAAACGAATACTTCGGTATGCCGTGTTGAAGAAAAAAATAATTTGCAGGTTTGGATTTCAAAAACAAATTGGCTTTATTACAGTCACTCACAGATTGTTTTTCCTACGTAAACATCACATCAGCGAGAAAGCGAACAATGCAGACATGTTCTCATTCCATCAGTCATTACCTATATGCGTATACAGAGTACATACTGTTACTGTACAAAACTGAACACAACTTCGGCTATCCACTTGTATAGCTATCGGAGAGCAAAGCTTTGGGTATATACAAGGATGAGGTGAATGACGTGTACCCACCAGAAGGAGCGGTTTATTGAATAGGATTTAACGTCGATTTTCACCATTTTCTAGTCACATCAAGACGGTGTGCCTGGATGCGACTGAGCGGTCTCACTGTCGCCTTTTTATGTGCTGCATCAACCAAGCACTATACCGTGGGCAGACATGATACTGCACCCAGTCACATTACTCTGATGCCGAGTCAAGCGAGGAAGAAAACATTTCCAGTTTTAAATCTTAGGTATGACTTGACCCGGGATCGATCCTGTGACCTCACGCTTGAGAGGTGGACGCTCTAATCAATAGACCATAGGATTTCGGTGTACCAAAGACCGATCAGCCTCTGATAAAGTAGAGAGGTAATTTGTTTGGACACGAGCCAGTCTGCCAGTCTGTTGTTGAAGAAAACGCTGAATATGGTGGTGTCATGTGGGAAATTGAATTGCCTTCTCCGGCTGAGGTGAAGAATGTACTAGGACAAGATATGTTTTTGATCCTTGACAATTATCAGAACAAGCCTGGTTATTTAGTCGACTTGGCGCCGAGATCTAGGAAATACTATTTACTGCTTCGTGTGGGGACGAAACATGCCTGCAACAATGTGCTCTTATCCAGAAATTACTCTTTCTCCATCTTGGGTATTTATTGGCATGAATGTTAATAACTCAGGGCTATACAATCTTTTACCCAAGTTTCACAAACGAAACAGCCATATGCTATGATCAATACACAATCTATTCAGTTCAATTGTCAAGTCTACGTTTCAGACTGTATAGTCATCTGACGATGGTTATTTTCATTACCTGTTTGTCAAAGTTTATCAAAAGTTGTCCCACAGCTGGATGCAATGTCCGATAGCTTCAATACATTTGAATTTACATCAATACATGTATATATAATTCCCAGTATATAATCTCACGGATTTATATGTCGCAGTAATGGTGATGCATCAGATGACAAATCACCCCTCTCTGTCATTTTCTAAACATAGATTATGTTTTATCTTCACACAGACGATACTAAACGATTGCTAATTTATGTTCTTTGAAAGAATTTAGTCAAAGTTCCCACTGCAGTGATTGTATGATGGAATATTCTAAGTTTCGCGATATAGCAAAGTTTGAAAAAGCTTTCCCATATTATGTCGTTTACACAAGCTGATATTTTGTCCAATGGCAAGCGCAAATCAATGTGTGTTTTAAAAAGCAAATAATATGTATTAACAATCTTAGCCGACTGGATATAAATCTAATCATGAAAACGCGCCACTTCTTCAAGAGAATCACAAAATGGTAACGTGATCTGGGGTAAAGGACCGGTATTTTGGACTGCTTTGCTCGCAAATCAACAAAACAGATCACCAAGGAAATCAGCACCGCTGTGGGGTTCAATCAGCACCGCTGTGGGTTAATCAGCACCACTGTGGGTTAATCAGCACCGCTGTGGAGTTCAATCAGCACCGCTGTGGGGTTCAATCAGCACCGCTGTGGGTTTCAACCCTGACAGGAAGCTCTACATTCAAATCAATAACACGGCATAATGTCGACATGGTGTGGAAATGTTTGAACCATTACTACAAATAGCTCTAAATAATGAGAGCTGTTTGGAAAAAAGACCACACATCCACAAAGTTTGACCCCTAAACTGTTCAGTTGATCGATTTTACAGTCTTGCTAAAAGGTGGACTCTGATGTGAGTTTACACAATTTCTCATTGATTTTTCTCAGTTCTCCGATCTGCAAGAAATAAACTACAAATGGTAAGATTTCCTATATCGATGGTGATATCAGGCGTGCAGATATGTCTCATCCCAGTAATAGTAATACAAGCTACAACAGATTTGCATAGTTTAACAAATTCATAACATAACTGGCGGGATTAACACTCCAGAGGCTTGATCTATCCCGAATGACGAGTTATATTATATGTCCATCAGCTGTCACCAGTGCAAATGGAGATGGTCATAAACTGATGGTGTTGACTTGAACGCTTAAAATTAGCAGAATAAAAATGACAGATTAGAGGAATAAACTCAAGCATAATTTAATAGTATAAATATGAATACCATATATGCTCTTTCAATCAGTCTGCAATTTTAAAAGCGCCGAGGGGACTAACTACCAGACCGTTCCCATGAGCCTTTATCAGCACAGGCTAATAACGATGAACAAATATTTGAAAGAAGATTATAGGTAAGGTTATAGTTAAGTTTATAGTTGCTTGAGACCGAGAAGCGATCAACAGTCTTTAAAGATGGCTACAGAAGACACATCTGGTGTAATAGTCTAGATACAAGTACTTGCCGACATAGGAAAGTCTGGTACCATGGGTACAGTTCATGCATCGCAATAATCCCTGCTCCAACATATATCCTGTATATCACACTATACCACAATCTTGTCTCCTTCAATATGGATGGGTAATTCTAGTGACGCTTCAGTCAGCTTCAGACGGCTCACATTTTCACAAGTACAGCCGCTGAGCTGCTGAACAGGAAACCTAAAAGGCAACAGTCATCAAGGGACTCGTCTATACTTGTTGTGGACATCTTCTTGAAACATACAGGATAGCTGAAATTGGCACTGCCGTCATCTGGTCCGAAGAGCACTCGAGTGTGTTGTTGTCCCTGATAACATAGCTGGTTCAGCCAGCAATATATTGAGCATAATATAGAGGCACTTAATGCCCTGTCTAGTTCTGTCTATACCAACATCAGTTGTTTAACATTATAGCCCAGCATTTTTGTACCATCCCTCCCCGTCAAGCTAAACTTTCCAACAAAAGTTTATCTCTATAAACACGTGTCAGATCCAACATTCAACAGTGAACCTCCGTCCATGAGGAATTTCAAACGTCCATGATCGATCTACCTCATTGATACATGTTGAGCACCAAACGCCGAGCAGGGACACAATACAAAGTAGCATAGGCATTTAATATTCAGTCGTCGTCTACAAAATAATTTTCGCGACAGTAATAGAAATACTTCCTCAGCAACCTGTAACTATCTAGGTCATCTATACGCGGTAAGACTGACCCTGGGATCGTGTGTATCCATGTTCAGCCTACTTTCGGCAACTACAAGAGGAAATTTCCAGAAATCAATACCACGTGACTTCGTCAGCCAATCAGCTAAAGTCTACCGAGCTAACCCCAACGTAACCCGCCATTGTCGAGTCATGTGATGTCCTACTTGTTCAAAATTACACATCTACCACACCTCTTGGATGATACGAAAGTTATTCATACCTATATGTTTTGTAAGCCCAGGCAATATCTGTTTCCGAAGTGGTATGAAAACCTGTAATTTATCAGATTTCTCCAGCCTGTTCTCCGCTGGATGAAGGCCGAACAGAATACGGTAAAGTACCGGATATCGCTCCGCGATAATGGAGACACACGATTCGCAAGCCATCTTATGGATGGTGAAGTGTACGCAAATGACTTCCTCAGTAGACTCTCAGATTTCCAAAAGGCATCAAAACGAAATCAAGTTTGTTTCTTGCAAGAGAGAAGCGGTCAAGAATTTCCAATGCTGGCAGCAAAACATCATGATATTCTACTCGGACAATCCTTAACATCATGATATTCTACTCGGACAATCCTTAACATCATGATATTCTACTCGGACAATCCTTATCCCTGACAAGTATGTTTTAGTCCCAATGCTTCTCCTGTCGTTTTCTAGAGTATGATATATCTCAGCCACGTGTTGATTGTGCTTGTTCATTTGAACATCACGGGGATTAAAACACAAGGTGTTAAAACGGCCGCTGTTTTGTGAAATATCCTGGCAAGTTTTTGCAATAAAGTTCCATAGGGTTGATGGCAATCGTCACATTATCACAGTATATAGCAACTGCTAATGGCGAGTTTTTTTCGCACACCAAATAAAAAGATATTTGACATCACACTGATGCAGATGCATGTGAGATTTTAATTTTGAAAAAAAACGGCGTTCAACTTTTTTGCGGTAACGAGGTGAACATGTTTAGGTGAAATTTCGCCAGGCAAATATGGCTGACTGTTGGCAAAGGTGAAATTATGAACGAAGGGAAGTAACTTTGTACAGAATACATGTCGTGTATATACAATCTTACTTTGGTATCAATCTCTTTTCGTAGGCCATGGTTCTCCGTTATACGGGTATGTGCTATACACTTGTGTAGCTATCGGATAGCAAATCTCTGGGTATAATACGTCAGTTGAGTTGTACCAACGATCAACCAATGATGAAGTGGAGAGTTAAGTTGTTTGAACACCAGCCAGTCTAGCAGTCTGTTGTTGATGAAAAAGCTGAATATGGTGGTGTGGTATAAGGATGAGATGAATTCTCTTCTTTGTGAAGATGAAGAATGCATTAAGACACCATAGCGCTTTGATCCAGGAAAATTATCAGAACAAGCTTGGTAATTTACCGACTTGGCGCCGCGATCGGAGAATATGAATTACTCTTCCTTGCTGAGAAGAGGCATGTCTGTTGCAATCTGCTCTAATTCTGCAATTTGAAACGGCTTCTCTCTGCTATGGGTATTTATGGGTCTTTCTGTTTGGAAAGGAATAAATCAATACAAAAATCTATTTCAGTCCAATTGTCAAATGGCGAAATTGGTCAGCCGATGACGTTTTTATCGTCTGTATACGATTATTTTCGTCTATCCAAGTTTGTCCCACAGCTGGATGCAATGTCCGATAGACTCGATATATCTCATCTGACAGTTATACATGTTTATATATATATTCCAGTGTATAATTTGATTGATTGTCTTCATGTCGTGGTTACGACAGATGCCCCCAAGGACACAATTATAGCACACACTCTTATTTTATAGATACAAGGATATGTTTTATCTTGGCACAGACGGTATTGAACGATCACGATCGTTATGTTTATCATTTAAAACTATTGGTCGCTCATTTCTCGTGAGAATCTATATAGTGCATTAGTTGTAAATATCTATCAGCCTTATCCAAGCAGACCACATTGTATTACAAGATAGTTTCTTGCAAAGGAGAAGCGGTCAACAGTTTTCAATGACACTGATAAGACAACATTAGCTTTGATCTGCCATATGAGATACCTGACGGATTACACTGATTCACTGGCTCACTGAAAGAATCTCCTTAAATTAGCTGGAATAAGATACATATTTACAGAAATCCATAGCATTTAATGACCCATTCAAGTCGCACAGAATATAACATATCCTCAAATTAACACGATAAATATCAGTTACAAATGGTAGTGGAAAAAATAAAATGTTATAACATTATTCTATTGGAGTAAATTATTGTGAAGGGTCCAGTTTACGTTAATTTGGCTGTAGGTCTACCACGAATATAGAACCAGGTATATAAAATTCGCAGCAGATGACTAAGATGGGTGCAGTTTTCGTTATTTTTGGCTATATGGCTACAACCAATATAGCTACAGGTGTGGATCATCCTAAACTTCTTTTCGTTTCTTACGTACATGAATTTAGGGTTCGTATCACGACCACTCCCTCCGCTGATATGTCTTTCATTGTATTTCTACCGCAGGTTTTGACTACAATGTAGTCATTCTCACTGGGATATCACAATCAGCCTTTCTTTTAGGTGTTCATTGAGAAAAAGTGCTGATTATGAAATTATGGGTGCATAGTAGTTCGATAGCAACCACAGCCACTCTATTTCTACATGTTGTTGCCGCGAAATGCACATATCCAGTGTACATAAGGATTGAATAGAAAATATTAGGCTTGATTGAATATCACACAACCCAAATGTACATTTCCGGTTATTCCTTGTAAATTATGTATTTTTATGTACGAAACTAGACTGTGATGATTATATGATATTATTAATTTACGATGGCCTATTGACGCTTTCTCAACCGGTTTCACATGCCTACACAACCTGACATTTTCAACATATTTCCAATATTTCCGATATAGACAACTTTGAAAAAGCTTTCCCAATTACATGTGAAGACCAATCACTGTGTGCTGTCATACTTCAATGATATCTAATAGTAGCTTTAACGGACTCACTATCGGTCACTTCGTGACATCAGATCTCGTCGTCTGGAGAATTAATAAGTGGTATAAGCAAAAGTAAGAGCTCTGGTTCTGTCTCAACAAACTATATCGTTACGGAAATCAGCAGGGCTATGGATTTCACCGACAGGAAACTACATTCAAATCAATAACGCGGTGTATCGACATCCTGTGAGAGACGTTTGAAGTCCCATTTCACAAACAGCTCTATCGATCAATAATGATATTTTGCTATAGAACAACACACTTCCCGAAGGTTTGACCCTTCAAAATGGTTGGTTGATCGTGTGTGATATTGTTGCTATGTGACTGGGCATTCTCGTAGTTGTACATGAATGAATTCATTATTTCCCATTTGATCCTACTACGTGGTCAGCCTCCTGTAGATAAAACTCCGATAAAATATACGTGCCTGTAAGAAATAACTTGCAAAGCTAGGATTTCATATATCGATGATGACATCAGATTCGAAAGAAGACATCGCCTACAAACTGTTTCTATAATCGAACGACCAAGAAACATCATATCATACATGATCTTCGTGGTTTTCAGATGAACATCACCATATGTATACACCAGAAAACTACTGGAAATTCATTTGGATTTCTATATTTGATCATAGGAACATCACGACCGCTTCTCCGCTTCTCTCGAGCAACAATTCTAGCATGTGCCATTTTAATTCTATGCCTACTGAAATTCTCCTACTGAATGTCGGATCTGATGTTTGTACACTGCCAAAAATACCCTACTTATTTAAGATAATGTCCTAAAATTTTCTTGAAATAAGATAATTTTACTCAAAATAAGTTAAATTTTAAGAAAATGTTGAAGATTTTTTTCTTATCTAAGTAAAATTTGGAGTGGGGTAAGTATATTTTACTTAAACGAGAAAAAGTTAAGATTTTTTCTTAAAACAAGATTTTTTAAAGAAAAATTCTAATTGTTTCTACTTGTTTAAGTAAAATATACTTACCCCACTCCAAATTTTACTTAAACAAGAGATAAAAATCTTAAAATTTTCTTAAAATTTAACTTATTCTGAGTAAAATTATCTTATTTCAAGAAAATTTTAGGGCATTATCTTAAATAAGTAGGGTATTTTTGGCAGTGTATTTATTCGCACGATGCCATTAACTCCAGAACCAACAGGGCATACAATTATAAATATGAATACAAACTATGTTATCACAAGAGAGAAGGAGTCTATAGTTTTAAATGATGCCGGCAAGACATCACACGGTTTCTATACTCAAATCTTGTATTCCGTTACTAAATAACGAGCTGTTCTCGTAAGCCATTGTGAGTGCAGTTAATGGATCGCTATCAAAAATGAGGTGATGAGCCCCCTCTCTTGTCGACTGTACGAAAGAGAGATGATTACAATTTCGACATCGTAAACTATCTATTTTCCAGTGGAACCTGCATATGGCGTATTCATATCTGGTCTAGTAACATTAGCTAGATCCTGTGTTAAATTGAACGATTGTAATCAACGTCACAAAACATTATTGCAGAAACTTACAAAACAGGGCTATACCATCAAGCGCCTCCACTCAAAGTTTCTCAAATTTGTCGATACATATCGCATGCTGATAGCAATATACGAGCGTGCAAGATCTACATGTATGCCGTTACGTGTCGTGTCTAATTCCACTTACCCGTGGCTAGGGACCCTATGAACCCATGTACTTCAAGATCCTTATGGTGTTCATATGAACAGTCACAATCAAAACGTGACCGAGATACATCATTCTCTAGATAACGACTTTACATAAAATATCATATGGATTAAGAATATTGATCAACGATACGGATTTGGTAGTTTCGGAACAACATGATGTCTTGCCGGCAACATTGAAAACAGTTTCCTGTAAGAGATAAGCGGTCAACAAACATATGTATACAATGAGTTTGTTTTTTAGTTCAGTGCTGATGCTGTTATATGAATTAGGTCTTTGTATTATGGACGCGGAAATTCTTTAATGGTCGACGGCTGAATATTTGATGACGGACTACACGATTGTATATTAATAAATATAAAAGAAACCTGAGATAGAGAATCGATCAACCATTTTCAAATATAGCTAAGACGACAAGCATCATCTTTCTTGGTCAATTTTCGTTTATCAACATAACTTCAAGTGTGAGAATGTATCCAAGTACAAGACTGGTATAATAGCCTAGATGCTCCAGATATAATTGATATAGTTCATGAATATGTTCCGTCATATATTTCCTGTGTATCACATTATCACACCATCTTGTCCCCTTGAGTAGGGATGGGTAATTCTAGGGAGATCCTTCAGTTCGCTTCAGACGGCTCTCAATTATACAAGTACAGTAGCCGAGCGGCTGGAGAGACTCTAATAATGCAACAATCACCCAGAAACGTGTCTACACGTCTGGCGGACATACATGCTAGCTGAAATTATCAGTGTTGTCAGCTGGTTCCGAAGGGTGCTCTAGATGACGCTAATAATATTCCAGGTTCAGCCATCAATATATTGAGCATAATATAGGGACACTTGATGACCTACATGTAGTTCTGCACCAGATGATTGCGAAAATATTAAATTAGACACCTCAGCATTTTTGCACCAATACTCCTCTACTCATTCATGTAGATTTCCAAACAATAGGCTATCTCCCCATACATGTGTTAGATCGAACATTAAGTAGTCAGAATACATCATTCAAAGGACAATATTAGTATCAAACACTAAGCAGGGGCAATCTACAAAATTGTATATGTGTCAGGTTCGACATTCAGTATCCAGCCATCATCCACAAAAATATGTTCGCATCTATAATCGAAAAACTTTTCAGCATCCATTTCAAAACGGTGTCACATGAAACAAAAAATTTCTTGAAAGAGGGATGCGGTCAACAATTTTCAAGGCTGACAGCAAGACTCCATGATATTCTACGCGTAAAATCCATATAACTGACAAGTATTTTTCAATCCCAACGAATTTGCGTATGATATGACAGTATTCAATTGTAGTTGTCAAGTCATGGTTACAATTAACCAATATAAGATACATATTAGCAGGGGTAGATTTTATCTGGCTACAGACACCATTGAGTGAGTGAGTGAGTGAATATGATTTAACGTCGCTTTCAACTACATTACACGAATATCACGACGTTTGGTTCCTACTTCTTTTCACGCCAGGGAACCTCACGGGTAGGGTCCTATTCCTTTTTACACCCGGGAACAGAACGGGTTCACAAGTCTTGTGAGAAACTCAAAGCTCTAATAGTTCTATCTTTTTTTATACTCACATGGATTTGGATGCAAAATTCACGATAAAAGTCAAACTGTCTTTTTCATACGACACCATGAGTATTTATCAGATCTTAATGAATTTTCACATGATTTTTGCTGGACCAGATCATCAAGATAGGTGAGTGTCCTCTGTACAATTAAAAAAACAACTTTCAGTACAATGGAACGAAACCTACTTAGGTGTAAAAAAGGTAACTTGGACCTATCGAGCAGATCGTCATATATAGCTACTATTCCTGTCGGCATAGATACATTTTATACGGAGCCGTGGAGGGGACATAGGCAATATTTTTTTAATTTCCCCCGAGATAATAACTAGGGGAAAATTCGCCATTGGTCAAAATTATCTGGGGGGAAATTCGCGATTGGTCAATTATCTCGGGTGAAATTATCTCGGGGGAAATTAATTTTCCCCGAGATAATATCCCCCGAGATAATTATCTAGGGGGAAATTCGCCATTGGTCAATCATCTCGGGGGAAAATAATTTACCCCGAGATAATTTCACCCGAGATAACTGACCAATCGCGAATTTCCCCCTAGATAATTATCTCGGGGAAAATTAATTTTCCCCGAGATAATTTACCCCGAGATAATTGACCAATGGCGAATTATTTTCCCCCGAGATAATTGACCAATGGTGAATTTTCCCCTAGTTATTATCTCGGGGGATATTATCTCGGGGGAAATTAAAAAAATATTAACTATGTCCCCTCCACGGCTCCGTAATTTTAGGACTTTATACTGCAAACAATATTTTTGCACTGCACACAATATCATATTTCGAATGATAACCAGAATCAACTACCAAGATCAGCACATCTTCACCCCTTCTATCTTAACAGAGATCTTGGATGCAACTGTTAAACATGTCACAAATAGGGAACTTGAGCGCCGAAGCTCCAGCCGTAATTAATTTGGTGGGTACACAATCGACTTCATTCATATTTTCAATAATACATTTCGCCTGAGACGATTCGACAAGCTGCGTTTAATATGTACCACGCAGTGTATCAGCCATTCTAACCTAGCATAAAGGAAAAACTATTGTAAAAAATTTCGGATGATCACTGAAGAGAGAAATCTAGGTGTATGATCAAACTTGACGAGAGAGAAGGCCCGCTTTACTTTTTAGTGTTTGTAGATTTTACGAGAAGAGAGATAATTACATTTCCAACATCGTAAAGTACATTGTATCTCTTTATGGACAGTAATATTCTTGTGGGACCTGCATATATCGTAGACATGTCTCGCCTGGTACCATTTACTAGATCATGTGTTTATTTTGACGATTTTAATCAACGTCTCAAAAGAGTATTACATACACTTATAAAACAGGGCCATATCACAAAGCGCCTCCACTCAAATCTCTCTAATTTGGCGATACAAATCGCAGGCTGAGAGGAAAATAGGAGCGTAGCATGTAAGATTTACGTTTCGTGTCTTATTTCACTTAACCCGGGGCTAGGGGCCGTGCGAACCCTTGTACTTCAAGACCCTCACACTCAAAGCGTGACTGAGATACATCATTCTCCAGATTACGTCTTTACAACGAAAATCATATGGATTAAGAACACTGGTCAGGGATACGGATTTGATATTTATGGGATATCATGATGTCTCGCTGGCATCACTGCCGTCAAAACTGATAGGCTGATGAGTACAGGAATGAAAAACAAAATAAATCACATGTTCATCGTACTTAATCAGAAGATACTTTGTTCATGAAAACTGTTAACCGATTATCTCTCGCAGGAAACTAGCCTATATTTATGTAAACTATGATTTTTGGGGAATTTGGTGCTAATGCCGTTTAAGTCTTTGAATTACGGACTCGGAAATTCTTTAATGGATGACAGCTAAATGTTGAATGAAGGACTAGACGTTTGTAATGTAGGACGAGCTACAAAGCGCAGCCATATCTATATGTCTCAGGGTACCACGTGTTTGATCTTCATACTTTAAATCTCTAAAGGATCTTAGAAAAGCAAGGAAAATGAGAGCTTATTAACAATCTGGACAATTCAGCTCAGGATAAGCTGAAATTATTTTGGAAACTAACGAAAGAACTTAAACAAAATAACGCTACGAAAAAGGAGATACACCAAATTTATCACGAGATTAATAGATTAAAATTAGATATTAAAAGTAACTCCAATTTAGCTGGTTATATCATTGATTCAAATTTACATCAGATGGAACAGTAACTAACTTCAGTGAGCTGGATTATAGAATAAAGGAAAATGTAATTAGTAAGGCATTACAGGACTCAGATGGCACATGTAACGAAATGCAGAAATATGGTTATACCACTCCAATACGGCTTTCCCCCGATGCTGGCGTGAAGGTGATATATGGAAAATCCGTCTGTAATATCGAGGAAGTACTATAATGGATATGGCGTTTTCTCCTGTGTTCTTGACATTTGTTTTATTTCTATTTGACCGAAAGCATAAATGTAAATTTAGCATTGATTACCTGAGATGGTCATTGTCAAATATTACAAAAATCGAAGAAAAAAAATCCAATTGTATCAAAATACCGATTTCGATCTTGTGTTACTGAAAACTCACCAAGTGATCACATATATTACAAATTATCTTCGGTTACATTATGTTATAATTTTTAAACACGCAGAGTCATTTACTTGTATTGAAAAATACTAAAAGAAATATAATATTTTTGAAAATTACCGAAAATACAATGATTGCGATATTACGACGTCACAGTGGGCGTACGAACCCTTGTACTTCAAGACCCTCACACTCAAAGCGTGACTGAGATGCATCATTCTCTAGATAACGATTTTAAATAGAAAATTATATGGATTAAGAACACTGGTCAGCGATACGGATTTGATATTTATGGGATATCATGATGTCTCGCTCGCATCACTGCCGTCAAAACTGATAGGTTGATGAGTACAGGAATGAAAAACAAAATAAATCACATGTTCATCGTACTTAATCAGAAGATACGATGTTCATGAAAACTGTTGACCGCTTATCTCTTGCAGGAAACTAGCCTATATTTATGTAAACTATGATTTTTGGGGAATTTGGTGCTAATGCCGTTATGTGAATTAAGTCTTTGGATTACGGACTCGGAAATTCTTTAATGGACGACAGCTAAATATTGAATGACGGACTAGACGCTTGTAATGTAGCACGGGCTACAAAGCGCAGCTATATCTATATGTCCCAGGGTACCACGTGTTTGATCTTCATACTTTAAATCTCTAAAAGATCTTAGAAAAGGAAAAGGAGAGCTTATTAACAATCTGGACAGTAGTAGGGTGTAAGCATCTGGAGTATTTAGCGCCTCACTGCGCATGCGCGGAGTGAATAATTGGGTTGGCATAGGGGGGGTTCGCATGTCGTGAGTCAATGTAAATGAGGAGTATTTATGGAAATGAGGGGTGATTGTATGTGTGCGCATGCGTGAGTGTATGCGCATGCGTGAGTGTATGCGCATGCGTGAGGGTATGTAAATGAGGAGTAGAATATGGAAATGAGGTGATTGATGCGCATGCGTGAGTGTATGCGCATGCGTGAGTGTATGCGCATGCGTGAGTCTATGTAAATGAGGAGTAGAATATGCAAATGAGGTGATTGATGCGTGAGTGTATGCGCATGCGTGAGTCTATGCAAATGAGGTTATTGGGTTCATTGGTGTTGATTATTCAAGATGGCGGCTAGTTTTTCTAGGTTAGGGGTGGTCGGTTTCAAGATGGCGGCTTGTTAGGGTTCATTGGTGTTGATTCAAGATGGCGGTTAGTTTTTCTAGGTTAGGGGTGGTCGGTTTCAAGATGGCGGCTAGTTTTTGTAGGGGGGGGGTGGTCGTATTCAAGATGGCGATTTTTTCAGTGCATGGTGGGTTCAAAATGGCGGCCAGTTTTTGTGTCTCAGTGCATGGTGGGAGGTGGATAGAAAAACGTATAAAAGGAGTCCATTTTTAGGGAAAGGGGTGTATTCAATCTGACTTACCTGACCTGACCTGTCTCCCTGCCTGCCTGCCTGCCTGCATCCCTGCCTTGCTTGCCTGCCTGCATTCTGCCTGTATGGAATGCATGTACTGACTTGGTTCTGGTTTTTTTCCATCACGGTTGTGCGCAGGTGTATGACGTCACTTCCGGTCTGCGTGAATCGGGTGTGACCTGGGACTATGGGATGCATGTACTCACTTGGTTCTGGGTATTTGTCATCACCGGGAGGTCACGTGATCAGTTCAAGGTCATATCCATTTTTTATCGATATGTCAACCCCACACCCAGTCCATTAGATGCTCCTTCACCTAAGCTTCACTTTGATACCTCACTCGACATGTGGTGTGAGTGAGTGCAAGAATGTATTCATCCGCGGTGATGCAGTCATGTTTGGCGGTGATTCGGTCTCGGGGGAAAAGCTTCCTTGCCCAATGCCTACGGACTTTACCGAAGATACACGGACTTTAACGAAAAGACACGGACGTACACGAAAAGACGCGAAGGTGAACGCCATTGTGGGAAACCTCCCACAGACAGGTCAGTACATGCATTTCTATGTTGTTCACGCATAATAATAGGATTGATCTGTAATCTGTGTTGTTGTTGTTGCTCCCTTTTTTGGACTAACCCATCAGAATAGTACGTATCACGGACTATACCCGTAGAGCTACATCTGGTCTATAAAACACGTCCCTCTGGATCCCACACCTTCATTTCTACAGAGCCATGGCGGAGACCCAGCCCCATGCTACTCGCATTTTACAGTATGCCACCGTGGTGAATTCATTCACGGGTTACCGAGCAGTGGTCCGGTCCATGTTTGCAGATGGCGACGACAACGAGGGACGACGCCAGATCCTGAACGAGTTCACAGAAGCTGTCCTCCACAGAGTGCACTCGATGGAGAGGCGTGCCATCACTCACCACTACTGGACTATGACAGCCATCCTTGATGCTCGGGCTGTGGACCACGAGCGCTCACGCCGCAACCAGCACCGGCTGGTTGGCCTCATACTAGTCTGTGCCCTATTCACCCTGGCGCTGTGGTATTGACACTATAAATACCAGGGTCAGACAGAGTGTGTGTCATTCACCGTTCGACATTTGGACCAAGCATGTCATCCGTCCTACGAGCCATCCTCCCCC
>JAVTVY010043116.1:0-20583 GCA_036873755.1 Hanleya hanleyi | reverse complement strand
AAAGAGATTATCAAGACAGGTCTGAATAAAATCAATTCACACGACATTACATTCTTAAGAACCCTCAAACCGAACCATGGCGTTCGTAACCACAAAAGATAAACATAACCCGAACATATATTCCAAAATTGTGTAAATATGAATATACTACTGTGTCCTAAAACGCAATATGTTCTAAAATATGTGAAACTCATTAAAAGCTAGAGATACGCTCCTAATATGAAAACCTGTGCCACATATGTAGAAAATCCCAGCACTCCTAAAATAAAAAAATGCACAGATTCTCGATGCCGTTCATGTGAATAGCTGACTGAAGGCTCATCATTTTCATTCAAGAATTCGAGGAGTGTCTTCACTGTTACTGCCACTGGAGATCATGAAGACGTTACGAATAAGCCAATTAACGGTAATTACTACAAGCCTCTAGTCAGTCATTCATAATTCAGCCGTCGTCCATTAAAGAATATCCGCGTCCATAATCCAAAGACCTATTCCATATTCCGTATAACAGTATTAGCACCAAATTCAAAAAGACAATCATAGTATACATAAACATAGGCTACTTTCCTGCAAGAGAGAAGCGGTCAACAGTTTTCAATGATACTGACAAGACATCATGATGTTCCAAAATATAAAATCCGTATCGCTGATCAGTATTCTTAATCCATAATAATCGTTGTAAAGTTGTCATCTAGAGAATGATTTATCTCAGTCACGCTTTGATTGTGACTGTTCATATGAGCACCATGAATATCTTGAAGTACATGGATTCATACGGCCCCTAGCCCCGGGTTAAGCGGAATTAGACACAAGTTACGAAACGTAGCGCCATAGATCTTGCACGCTACGTTCGTATTTTGCTATCAGCATGCGATATGTATCGCCAAATTTGAGAAACTTTGGGGAATAGCCCTGTTTTATAAGTTTCTGCAACAATGTTTTGTGACGTTGATTAAAATCATCACATTTAACACAGGATCTAGCAAATGCTACTAAGCGAGATATGCATACGCCATATGCAGGTCCCACTGGAATATTACTATCCAGAAAGGGATAGTTTACAATGTCGAAATTGTAATCATCTCTTTTGTCATAAAGTCGACGAGAGAATGCCCGCTTCATTTTTATAGAGATATAGATCTAAATATGATGTGCCTGTAGGACTATCTGTAGTTTCCTTCAAATCCAGTGAAGGTGGATATATATCCTTCACTGCGTCATTTATATAGCGATTATCCACAGCGAGAAGATCGTCTATATAGCGTTTGGTGAATGAGAAGGAACGGGCTTTGAATGGATCGGTTTTTGAAAGCGCCTGCATATAGTCATATTCATAAGAGAATAGATATAGGTCAGCCAATAGGGGTGCACAATTAGTACCCATTGGAATACCTATATGCTGTTGATATATTGTGCTGCCAAATTTCACATAGATATTTTTAATGAGAAATTCAAGCAACTCTATAAACAAAGAAACATCCCATGAATGATATCTCTTGTATGTAGTAGAGCTAAAGAATGCTTTATGGCTTCCGACATTAATATATCTACGATCAGTTTTCTTGAACACAGATACTATCAATGAACTTATACGGTCAATAAGGTCCTGATGAGGGGTTGTAGTATAGAGAGTCGAGAAATCCCATGTGGATACATGTCTGTACGGTATGTGACCTTTAGCATCAAGCTCTTCCGTAAGACATTTTGAGTTTTTCAATATCCACATACATTCAACGCCAGAGTTCTTAGAAATGGTGGCGCAATACCTTTCCCAAAATGCTTTTACCTCCTGAAGGGCCCTCGTTAATAGGGTTGAAAGAAGCTTGGTGGTACAGCTTCTAGAACCAGCTATGAATCTAGCTTTGTATGGTGATTTATGCATTTTGGGAGTCCAGTATAGTTTTGGTATGTCGTTATGATTGGTTGGAAGACAAATACCTCTTTCCCGGAGAAACTTTTTGTGATTGTTAAATAAATCTTCCAGAGTAAATGAAGTTTGGGAGTAAGTAGACGTATTTGATGAAGGTATGTCTACACTCAATTCTTTAACCAGCACCTGGTAATAGTAATATTTACATATGAATATTATATTATTCGGAGCTTTGTCTGCTGGGACTATGACGAATTTACTCTGGAGATTTGCTCGAACTTCTTGCGAATTGAGGTTTCTCAGAACTTGTTTTGCTTGGGGAAGAGTACTTCTGTCAATATGGCGGATTGTTTCAACGACGTTGCTCTTGGTGAGGTCCAGCCAATCAGCGAGTACTGTAGGTTCAACTTTTTCTCGCTTAGACCAATCAATAACGTACTGTTCTAATGCAGACAGGACTATCTTCTGGTCGCCTTCAGATTTATTCTTCTTGGCTCTCTATATTTAGGTCCTTTCATCAGGAGTAATTTCAGATCCTTATCACTCACCACATCAAGGTCACCAGTCACAATATGTTTGCATGGTGTATAGATAAAGTTCGATAATTCACAATCACAACTATAGCCTCCTGACGTGTAGAAGTTCCAGTCAAACTCCTTGACAGCATTGGAGTAATTGAATATTTTGGTGGCTATAGATTTAGTATACTTATATGAAATGCAAGGAGGTTCTGTGAACTTGAAATAGTTTGGTACAGCGTTGCGTACCTCTGGATCATTCAGGATTCGAGGTAAATTAATGATGTCCAGTCCTTTATCTAAGTAGTTGAGCCGATCTTGAGATGTTTCGATTATGTTAACTGGACGATACAACCGAAAATACGCTATATCTTGACATACTTTACTGATTTTTGATGGTATTATATTTCCTGAAGACACAGATTGTTGTATATCTCTGGCTATTTGATTTAAAGCTCTCAGAGGTAACGCATACAGAACTGTACGCAAGCTATGTATACTATTGGGTGCGTTAGTTAAACCCACTAAGTAATTTAAAGTGATATGATCGTGAATCATCAAACTATTAAACTTTCGCCAACCATGGCTGCGTTGTCTCCGCTGATGGGGTTTAAATAGTTGGGTAATGTTGGATATATTTGAACGGCGGTTTGTAGCATTGCCGAACCCACTTACATTATCATTTAAACCAAACGGAAACACTGACCCAAGTTCTAGCATCCAGAATAATTCTCGCTCTCGGATTTTTCTCTCAAATCCAAAGGGGAAATCCTTAGTAGATGGATAGACGACGTCTATGATCTGAATACTAAAGTTATCCCAGCCATGGTCGGGTCCAGAATGAGAACCTGGGTGAGAGAAGAACATGGAGATTGGTGTTAGCGTCATTATTGCCAGTATTCGTTCTATCCTTATTTGTACACGAAACGAATCTGCAAGCATATAAGGCTCTGACGTTAAGGTAGGTAAATCGCCATAATGACGCTCCACCAGATTTACGTAAAGATGTGAATTGTAGCATAACTTTTGGGCTAAATATCCAATTGTCAATTTGGGCCATCTTCATTGCAAATAGTCCTTCGTAAAATTATCGCCTAATGACATTTCCAAACGGTTTACTGTTGCTATCAGGGGAAGGGTGAGTGAGTGAGTGAGTAGGATTTAACGTCGTTTTCAACATTTTTCAGTCATATCACGACGGTGCCTACATGTGCCAGAACACGAACGGGTCGACGTAAGAGCACTCGGTTTTCTTATTTTCACGATGCTATCCTTCAAATTCTCTTTGATCAATATTCGTCGCAAATAATTGAATAGGACTTCCCCCAGGGCATTGGAATCGCGATCGCATGCGTCTCGAGACACTGAGAGAACAGGAGGAATTTCTTTTCCTTAGACTCTGTCGGTAGACCTTAGACTCTGTCGGTAGACCTTAGACTCTGTCGGTAGACCTTAGACTCTGTCGGTAGACCTTAGACTCTGTCGGTAGACAAATATATCGCTCCGAACCTATCCTACAGTATGGTACCATTTTTTCTGGTTGATTGCCGGTAGACTTAGGTCTCCAAGTTCATTTTTACGTGTAAGAAATGAACATCGTTTCGAAAAGAATTGTGGGATTTCAACCCCTAGTACAAATCTGTATGCTCACCCATTATTGCTGTCTGAACCGAAAGGCGAAACAAATAAATTGTTATCTGCTCCACTAGCAGACGTCAACAAGAGACAGTAAACTAGCAAGGGCCAGAACATAGCTTGTTCAAAAGGCCTACTTTTTTTTACTTTGTGTATAACCGAAACTTTTGTTCTGAGTATTGATTTACGGAAGCCCAGTAGAGTTAAATGAGAACACAGTAAGTTAATTGCTCTACGGAAGACCCCATGGATCTACGTTCGTTTTTCCTCACTTCATTTCAAACATTTTGAGGCAAAATATGTATCTCTCCCCTCAGTACAAAATGAACCTTAATTATTTCATTACCTTAACTAATTCATATATAATGTGGATGACAATATTGGGAGTTATCAGTATTATCAAATGATATATATCGAGCATTGTCCGTTAGCGAATGTATGTTCCCAGTTGGAGAAATTCTACACTTGCTTGTTCCTTGTGCGAACATTTTTGTCATATTTACTGCATATACATCGTTATCGCAGTTATGTAATAGTGTTGGAGTATAGGATTTATGTCTGTATTCGCAGAAACTGCTATAAGAATTATGTCTGTATGCAAAGAAACTGGTACTTATGTAGGTTAGGTCTGAGAAATCATCACCTGCTCTCGTTTTGACAGAACAACGTTTCCGTCCTATCAGTTGTCCACAACATGCCTTAGATAACCCAATGGCAAAATTGTTCGTCGATTAACCCATCGTACCCCAAATTAAGGAGGTCAAAGCCAAAAACGAATTTCTGCTTTTACAATCTCAAGGCCATTTGTCGTATCAGTTGTCAGAACTCAAATTCACACGTGTATATAACAAGCATAATTCTAACAAACAAACGCCTTTTTCAGGAGCGTTCAAAGATGTCAGCAGCTCTATTTGTGCCAAACCATCATTATACGGATAAATGGTCCTCTGTATATACATGTCGTTTCCATATATCTTCTTTCATTCTGAAGAAACTCGCTATTTCATGTTATATACTAATAATAATAATAATAATAATATTTTATTTCAGACACTGGTGGTCCATATACAGAAAGAGAAGCTAATTAACTGTTTTACAAAATACAACGTGAATTGGATCCATTCACAGTGGTCCATGAAGTGTCAGTGCCCAGTGGGCTCTCAGTGCTGAGTGCAATTTAACATCACATTCATTCAGGGTATATATCAGGTAATTATCGGAGTCATCAACCCGCCTCTTCAAGCTGAAGATGGATTTACGAATGAGCTCACCAAACGACATCACTCCATTTATAACGAGCATGTGACTTGCACTACAGTCTCGTCTATAGTGCATCAGCCATCTAAACGAATTGTTATACATAATTCGAATACTGTTATATACACCTTTGCCATAATTAAACCACATAGAACAACCATAAATATATGAGATTGATCTGCTTCAAGCTATCAGGCTAGTCCCATATTCCTAGTTATGACTGAATTATTCAAAACTGGTCATCATATTAGTTCGCTCCTTCATCTGGAAGCATATGTTGTTGTTTTTTTCAGATCTACATTCGGTTTATTGAAAAAGATGTTTCCATCAGCATGGTATTATTTAGTTAGTATTTCTTGAAGTAAAGGTCATATTAGTGGTGTTTCATATATCTCGAGTCTGCTATTTAAAAACAATCTCCAGGCTTTAAAACTACACACTTATGTATTTTCCGTTAGTTGGACATCCTGTGATGAATAATCATGGAATAGTGGTTTTTTTTAGAGTACAGCTAGTGAAATGAAAGTACGAATCTTATAACTTTCCTTCGCTGATCTTCTGAGAACCTTCTGATTCTGAGTTAATTTCCTGAGAGTTAACCATTGCAGAAAGTATAATTTATTTCTGTGTGGAAATATCTCATATCAGGAATTGCTGGATATATTATGTGACGAATCTGTACCTCGGAATTTTGGTTTGAGGTATAATCATAATAGTTATTTTTCTGTTGCCTCAAAACTGGACTCTATCTGGATTTAACGGAGAAATATTAAAAGATGTCGGTCTTAGTATACGAGTTGTCAGAGCATTTCCATCATAGCTCTCTAGATTTGTATCTAATACCGCTTATGCCGGTGCTACGGGCCGTGTGGTCATATCATCCATGTTGCCACATGAATAGGTACAATAAAAGCGTACCTGAGATACAACACATATGACGAATCGTTAGATTCTTGGTATGTGCTTTAGAATAGGTTTACCAGAAGACTATTCTGTGAAGTCATATGACGCAGTCAGTATGTAGGCACCTCTTCCCACTTCCCTTATATGTGTTGTAAGTTACTAGCACTTAAGTTTGTGTCAAAGACGATCAGCTTTATGTGCGAATCATGAGGACACTTAGTAACTTTATCCAACACCCGTGCGAAGCGAATTGCGCCTACAAGAGCTATCTGAGGCACATCATTCTCTAGATGAACAATGAATATTATGGATTAAGAATACTGTCAGAGATACGGATTTGATATTTTTGAAACATCATGATGTCATTGAAAACTGTTGACCGCTTCTCTCTTGCAGGAAACTAGCCTATGTGTATGTATACTATGATTGTCTTTTTTGAATTTGATGCTAATACTGTTATATGGAATATGGAATAGGTCTTTGGATTATGGACGCGGATATTCTTTAATGGACGACGGCTGAATTATGAATGACGGAACAGACGCTTGTAATCACATCATTTTAGAATTACACAATTGTTAGATTTCTTTTCTTGATCCCACAGTTCCGTTGCTGGAAAGGAAGTAGAAAATGATGAACCCATGAGTCAACTGACACATGACGAGACGAGATTCACATATATTCTTCTTGGTTTACAGGACAAACTAAACTGCACAAAAAGGTCAACCGTCGGACGATGAAGACGGGCTACTGCAGTAGCCAACCTGCGGTAGCCACCTTTCTGACAATGAGGGGCCAACGTTCTGGCGATAAAGACGGGCTACCGCAAAAACGAACACTTTGACGACGAGGTCGGACTATAGCAGTAGCCAACTCTCTGACGATGAAGTTCTGCTACAGTGGTGGCCAAATATCTTACGAAGAAAGCTACTGGGGTAGCCAACCCCATGACGATGATTGTCTTTAGATGAAGTATAAAAATCGGTGAAGTCCATATAAGTCGGGTGGAAGAACACTTCAGTTAATCTCCGGATGTCTGCATGTTTAATCTTCGCTTTCCAATATATGTATCACCCACTGAGATTCAGTTGCATATAAGAAGATCTGAGAGAAATCTAAAATGCAAGGTTTCAGAGGAACAACTATGAGTTTGTATAGATGATATCTTCTGATGTCACATAGTGGAGCACTTCACTCACATGATGTATGTTAGTTTGCCGTGTATACCTTGAGCTTTGAACGAAGAGTGTCGGTGTTATAAGGATGGGGTCCGAGTCTTCTTCCTTCCAGATCAATCCCAACCCCGTAGCTTTGTAGAATACTTTCTTTTCGATATTGGTATCAGCGATATTCACGTACTCCTTATTCTGAAATGAGAAATAGTTACCTTACATTTTTGTCCACCGCCACGAAGTGGTGGGAGGACTTGGAAATGCTAGCCGTCCGTCCGTCCGTCCTTCCGTCCCTCAGAGCGTCCGTACCGTCCTTCCGTCCGTCCGTCCGTCCCACATCTTGTGAACGCGATATATTGAGAACAATTCAACCAATCGACTTCAAACTTGAGAATTTGTTTCACATCAGTTAGACGGCCATTGGTGTTGATTTTCACTGAGGTACGTAATCCAAGATGGCTGCCATCGACCATATTGGATTCTGTCCATCCCACATCTTGTGAACGCGATATCTCGAGAGCAATTCGACCAATCGACTTCAAACTTGGGAAGGTTCTGCACATCCGTAAGACGGCCATTGGTATTGAATTTCACTGAGGTACGTAATCCAAGATGGCTGCCATTGACATATTGGATGCTGTCCGTCCCACATCTTGTGAACGCGATATCTCGAGAACAATTCGACCAATCGACTTCAAACTTGGGAAGGTTCTGCACATCCGTAAGACGGCCATTGGTATTGAATTTCACTGAGGTACGTAATCCAAGATGGCTGCCATTGACATATTGGATGCTGTCCGTCCCACATCTTGTGAACGCGATATCTCGAGAGCAATTCGACCAATCGACTTCAAACTTGGGAAGGTTCTGCACATCCGTAAGACGGCCATTGGTATTGAATTTCAATGAGGTACGTAATCCAAGATGGCTGCCATTGACATATTGGATGCTGTCCGTCCCACATCTTGTGAACGCGATATCTCGAGAACAATTCGACCAATCGACTTCAAACTTGGGAAGGTTCTGCACATCAGTTGGACGGCCATTGGTATTGAATTTCACTGAGGTACGTACTCCAAGATGGCTGCCATTGATATATTGGATTTTTTCCGTCTCACATCTTGTGAACGCGATATCTCGAGAACAATTCAACCAATCGACTTCAAACTTGAGAAGATGCTTCACATCAGTTAGACGGCCATTGGTATTGATTTTCACTGAGGTACGTAATCCGAGATGGCTGCCATTGACCATATTGGATTCCATCTGTCCCAGATCTTGTGAACGCGATATCTCGAGAACAATTTGACCAATCGACTTCAAACTTGGGAAGGTTCTTCACGCCAGTGAGGCGGTCATTGGTATTGATTTTCACCGAGGTACGTAATCCAAGATGGCTGCCATTGACCATATTGGGTTCTGTCCGTCCTACATTTTGTGAACGCGATATCTCGAGAACAGTTCGACCAATTGACTTCAACCTTGAGAATGGGGCTTCGCATCAGTTCGATGGCCATTGGTATTGATTTTCACTGAGGTATGTAATCCAAGATGGCTGCCATGGACCATATTGGATTCACTCCGTCCCACATCTTCTGAACGCGATATCTCGAGAACAAATCAACCAATCGACTTCAAACTTGGGAAGGGTTTTCACATCAGTTAGACGGCCATTGGTATTGATTTTCACTGAGGTATGTAATCCAACATGGCTGCCATTGACCATATTGGATTCTGTCCACCCCACATCTTGTGAACGCGATATCTCGAGAACAGTTCGACCAATCGACTTCAAACTTGAGAAGGTGCTTCACATCAGTTAGATGGCCATTGGTATTGATTTTCACTGAGGTATGTAATCCAAGATGGCTGCCATTGACCATCTTGGATTTCACTCACCCATATTGTGCCCATCTGTGTTGTGAACGCGATATCTTGATCTATTCCACCCATCTCGCATTTTGTGAACGCGGTATCGTGAGAACAATTGGTCCGATCGACTTCAAACTTGAGAAGGTGCTTCACATCAGTTAGACGGCCATTGGTATTGATTTTCATTGAGGTAGTATGTAATCCAAGATGGCTGCCATTGACTCGCCCATATTGGATTTCACTCGCCCATATTGAACCCATCTGTGTTGTGAACGCGATATCTTGATCTATTCCACCCATCGATTTATAAACCTCACTATCCACAAATCCATATACAACTGCAGACTTACATTCCAGTGTTACACTACCCATTACTGCTTCCCAAACCTTATCAAATTGTCTCAACAATTCCAGATAAACGTCTCTTTCCACATACACATATCCACTTTCCAATTTATATTTAAGGAGATATTGGAAACGTATATACTGTACGCTCTCTAACAGGCTACTTGGCGGAGGACCTGCTAGCTACTCAGCTTGTTATTAATATTTCTTAACCGTTTTCATGACAATCCTCTGTGTCGGTGTTTACGATATACTGGGTGTGATATAGATCAGCGTTCTCGCAATACACCAGTCGTTGTATAACGAATATATGGAAAACAGTAAGGTAAGCCAACATTCCCAAGGATTAACTTGATAGCAGCAGTTATGGTTACACCGTAGACATGAAAGGATATACTCACATCCCGAAACATCGGGAAAGAGGCTTTAATCACATCATACACAATCCTATTCTTGTACCACGGATAAGGTTATGCATAAATGCAGAGAAAGCAATGTATGTTTATAAATTGTTTGAGTGGCATTTCCAAGTTAAAAGATATAATCCGAAACAACATTCATATTGATAGCAACTTTTTATTCTTGAGAACGAAGTTTCAATGCAGATACTAGAATTTCTAGCAAGAAAATGCTGTTATTTCATCATTTACTGAATATAGGCATATTCATACGAGGACAGATACAGGTATGTCAGAAGTGGTACACAAGTGGTGCAAATCCCGTAAACATGCGGTGAATATTTTTGCGTTGGCAAATGATCATTTTTCTAGAATGAGAAATTAGATGCGATAAAATAATCGTACACAATTCGCCGTTCTGCACTCTTGGAAATTTTGGATATTCACGAATCCTTCGAGGGTCTAAGTTTTCCACCATTATGCATCAAGTCTTCACATTAGATAACATTAGAAACCAATCTTTTTGGTGACGTACTGGGTAGCTACTTTCATCGAAACGGCCATACGTGCTATAACAGGCCTATGCTTCTGTCATTCTCAAGTGAGCTACTTCTCGGTTTGTCTTCATTTATTCTTGCCAGTTATGTTCGGTAAGGCCAATAATTGTGTTGTTTTTTTCTTTAGACACATACCTGAAATGAGACAGGCGCTGTTAATTTTATAGAAAGCCATAACGTGAAAACATGAGCAAATCTGATGTGCATTAATTCATCAGACTCCGCGTCCATTACCTGGCTACTGTACAATGTTCCTGTAACCATTACGAGCATCTTCTGGAACGATCGTCAATCCTTACATGTGTTTCCAGTCGAGAATAAAGTACATTTGTGAACTAAAGACAGTTTCATGGAAGACAGGATCGATCAAAACAATGCTATGATTATGAAGTGACATCGTGGTGGTTCAATCTTCAGTTCAGTGTCAGTGATTAGTATTTTCTACTAGATGGCATTCCCAGGGAACCAAGACACACTTTGTTATTCAGGTTGATAGTTACGTGATGACAAGTTGACATTATATATCATCTCACACTCCACCACATTCCCGAGTATCGTCCGTGGTGTATGTTGTATCTGACATGGGAACCAACTCCTTCAACACTAAGACCGTGCTTTGTTCTCAGTGTTTGATGGGATGGAACCAAGTGAGCTCTGTCTCCACCTGACAAATCGTATTCTGTGCCGATAGAAGAGAAAAAACATCCAATATCTCAAGAATGGGATAAACTTACACCGGTACAGGGGGAATTTTCAGACTAAATTTGCAACTTTGAACTTATTTTTCAGATGGGATCCATACCTATCATTCTCCAATGAATTTGTCTTGTTCTTATAAAATGGTTTGGGGAATGGTAAAACGACCAGTGGAAGCTTTGGGCACAGTACTCTGAATAGGAGTAATAGTTTGAAACATGATAGCAACTTGGAATAATTCCATAAAAAATGGTTTAAACCTAACACATTCTGACCGTACAAAAAGCTCTACTTAGGCTACTTCGTTTACAGTCCAATACCTTACCACTTATTGATATTCCTCCATTATACCGTCATGTACATTGTACTGTCGAAGGTTGACCACTGTTCCGGTGATATGCATTGCATAAGAACCTTGTACACAAATAAATAAATAAATTCCTTGAAAAGATATAGTGCTAGGATAAGGAGTTGAAATGTTTACACTGACTAATTTTGCAAGGTTCACACACACACACAGCGATATCGGATATTGTTCTCTCAACTGTCCTCGAAGAGCATTGAACTCTCTCTCTCTCTCTCTTGCAGAAAACAATTCTCTGTTTATGTATACTGTTTTTTTTATTTGATGCTAATTTTGTTATAAGAATTAACTCTTCAGATTATAGACGCGAAATTTGGAAATTTTCCAACGCAGAATATTGAATGAAGGACTAAATGATTGGATAGCTAATTATTACGTATGCTCTGATGCTGTTGAGTGGCATCGTTTGAGAAAATATTGAAGAAATTGAATACGTGTTGATCAGTCCAGAAATTGTCCCCGTCCCGAGTTCACTAGCAGGCCCCCATAATTCGACAAATGGCATATTGATTTTTATACACAATTATTTAACATACAGTTTTTAAATGCCACGACAATTACTTATTTTTGGTAGAAAAAAGTATGGAAGAATATTTCTTACGATGGCGGAATGTTCGTGTCGGCGCAAACATGGATTATCTTGTATCATAATCGATTTTGTTCTTTAAGTCTTTAGTAAAGGTGTTAAGATTTACAAGGGGTCCTGAGTTAAATCATTCATTTTCCAGTTCTTTTAAGCTACCAGTGATAAAATGAAGACAATCGCCTCGTATTCATTCCTTAATTAGTACCTTTTGCTTGTTTTCTCTGTTTGAAATGCGGCCTTTTCTTTCAGATTGTCTCTCTAATAGCTTCTATTCTGTGTAAAGTCATGACATTTTAACACAGCGCTCTGTATATAAAGCTTAATAATCATTTCGCACTCACATTGAAGTTATAAATGAGTTGTATTTATTTATTCGAATGGACGAAAATAGTTGAGGGATTCGAAATGTTATCGCTACGGAATTCAGAATCCCTGTTGAAAAGGAATGACTACATGTTTTTGAGCAAACTGTCCTGCTAATAATTCCCAAATAAGGGGGAATAACTCACTAGGTGAAACTGCTTCATGGCAGGAAAACAAGCAGAACCAGCGTATCATCCTTAAAATATCAATTCATGCACTTGATGATGATACCTGCGTCATTTTGTATTTCTTCTTTTTGCGGGTGACCAAAATAAAGTCGTCATCTCGTATTTTAGTAAGTACAAGTTTGTTGTTATGTTGTTTAATTCATATTTTAGTGCTCTCGGCAGTGCACGTGACGGAAATTGAATGAAGTAATAACAAAATAAATCAGAAGAGGTATGCGTAATACTGAATGAAATAATGTATTAATCTTTGAAGCGTATATGACATCCCTGGATGACATAGTGCCAGAATGCTCTGGTGGCCAAATGTACAGGATTCCTGACGTCCTGTCCAGGTAATATTCGCCCTGGTCAGGAGAGAGACAGAAAGCTAATCAATAGTTTCGATTAACAATTTGCACTCATAAAAAAATCAAGCATCAGTTCTTCCCCATGCAGATAAGCATTTCAGTGACTTCTTACCATCAGAGCTTTATATTTTAGACTAGTACAAATCAAACTGGAAAGGATAATGTTTATAATACATATCAATGAACGCCATCAGATTATACTTTTACAAAGCGCATTGTAATTTTATATTGGCAGTGACTATTAAGGAAGACACGAAAGCACGGTCAAGTTAGTTTCAGATACATGTAGTTTCTTCTTTCTCATTTTTACGTCTTGGTCTAACTCAAAGCGTTGAACACATTGAAATGTCCCCCTTGATGGGAATACCCCTAGTGAGCGTCCTGCTCAGCATGACCTGTGGTGTGGCACAATGCAATGTAATTAATATCAATAATACATAGCAAACGCAAATGAGTAGGCTTTAGCTTCATCGCTTTGCAAAACATATTTAGTATGATTTTACCAAGTGTACAGAATGTCAAATTTACATCTGCTGAATCATTATACTGTGAAGATTTCTTTTAATCAAGAAATCAGAGCATCGTAAATGAGAAAACTATCGCTTCTCGTTGAATATTACACTCTTGCAGCGATATAAAAGGTCTTTTTCCTACTAGACAGGAATATAATTTAACCTGATTGCATAGTGGTATCCATGAGTCATAGTGTTGTGAATGGTGTCTCTATTAACCACGTGAGCAGAGTAGTATACAAAGCGTAAATAGACGCTTATTGACCTCAAAAATTTGCATATTAGGGAGGTCACGGGAGGGTCACAAAAGGTCAATGAGTGCATAGTTCCGGCAGGATGACCAAAAGCTACCTCCAATCCAGGAGAGTTCCAATTGCTGCAGGGGATGTATTCAGGATGTATTCATGCGCGGTGATGCGGTTTGGCCGCGGTTTTGGCGGTGATTCGGTCTCGGGAAAAAGCTTCCGCGGAGAAAAAGTAGTCCCTATATAAAATGGTCCGATGGGGTCGAGTGAGGTATCAAAGTGAAGCTTATGTGAAGGGGCATCTAATGGGCTGGGTGTGGGGTTGACATATCGGCCTTCTGCGCATGCGCGGTGGCCGAAGGGTATGAAAATAGCCGTTTTGGGATGTAGGGGAGTCCCTAATGGTCCAATGGAGTCGAGTGAGGTATCAAAGTGAAGCCTAGGTGAAGGGGTATTTGATGGCTGGGTTAGTGCATGTAAAATTTTTCCTGAAAAAAACGGAACTCGGACTTTATCGAAAAATCCGGGAAAATACCTATATGGGGTATGGGGGTCCGATTGTGTCGAGTGAGGTATCAAAGTGAAGCATTAGGATTTCGCTGACGTCCTAGTAATAAACATAATCTATAGGTGTTGTACCATGTTAATAGGATCGGTCTAGCATCTGTACCACCCTAGGGTCGAGTGTTTATTGTCCCGTGTATCTCCGCAAGAAAACAACAAACAAAATGGCGGCTCCAGGATGGTGTGGGGATGCCCTTTCCATATCACGGCGTCGACCGTAGCGCCATCTGCATACATTGACGCAAGGGAGACAACTCGTGTGGCCTAAGGATATGGAAATAGCCGTGTTGGAGCTAGGGGAGCCACAAATGGTCCAATGGGATCGAGTGAGGTATCAAAGTAAAGCTTATGTGAAGGGGCATCTAATGGGCTGGGTGTGGTGTTGAAATATCGGCCTTCTGCGCATGCGCGGTGGCCGAAGGGTATGAAAATAGCCGTGTTGGAGCTAGGGAAGCCACTAAGGGTCCGATGGGGTCGAGTGAGGTATCAAAGTGAAGCATTCGTGAAGGGGCATCTGATGGGATGGGTGTGGGGTTGAAATATCGGCATTCTGCGCATGCGCGGTGGACCAAGGGTATGGAAATAGACGTTTTGGCATCTAGGGGAGCCACTATTGGTCCAGTGGGGTCATATGAGGTATCAGTGTGAAGCATTCGTGAAGGGGCATCTGATGGGCTGGGTGTGGGGTTAAAATATCGGCATTCTGCGCATGCGCGGTGGACCAAGGGTATGGAAATAGACGTTTTGGCATCTAGGGGAGCCACTATTGGTCCAGTGGGGTCATATGAGGTATCAAAGTGAAGCCTAGGTGAAGGGGCATCTGACTCGACTAATGGGTTGACATAGCGTCATTCTGCGCATGCGCGGTGGCCCAAGGGTATGGAAATAGCCGTTTTGGAGCTAGGGGAGTTACTACTGGTCCAGTGGGGTCGAATGAGGTATTAAAGTGAAGCCTATGTGAGGGGACATCTGACTGGACTAGTCGGTTTGAACTAGCGTCATTCTGCGCATGCGCGGTGGCCCAAGGGTATGGAAATATCCGTGTTGGGAGCTAGGGGAGCCACAAATGGCCCAATGGGGTCGTATGAGGTATCAAAGTAAAGCCTAGGTGAAGGGGCATCTGACTGGACTAGTGGCTCGGCCGTTGTCACCATTCTGCGCATGCGCGGTGGCCTAAGGGTATGGAAATAGCCGTTTTGGAGCTAGCGAAGCCAATAATGGTCCAATGGGATCGAGTGAGGTATCAAAGTGAAGCTTATGTGAAGGGGCATCTGGCTCGACTAGTGGGTTGACATAGCGTCATTCTGCGCATGCGCGGTGGCCCAAGGGTATGGAAATAGCCGTGTTGGAGCTAGGGGAGTCCCTAATGGTCCAATGGGGTCGAGTGAGGTATCCATGTGAAGCATTCGTGAAGGGGCATCTGATGGGTTGGGTGTGCGGTAGGAATATCATTCTGCGCATGCGCACACGCAATTTGGAGCTAGCGAAGCCAATAATGGTCCAATGGGATCGAGTGAGGTATCAAAGTGAAGCTTATGCGAAGGGGCATCTGACTCGACTAGTGGGTTGACATAGCGTCATTCTGCGCATGCGCGGTGGCCCAAGGGTATGGAAATAGCCGTGTTGGAGCTAGGGGAGTCCCTAATGGTCCAATGGGGTCGAGTGAGGTATCCATGTGAAGCATTCGTGAAGGGGCATCTGATGGGTTGGGTGTGCGGTAGGAATATCATTCTGCGCATGCGCACACGCAATGCGGAGCTCTCGTCCAATCAGAAGCGAGTATTTCAAATCCGGGAGCTAGGGGAGTCCCTAATGGTCCAATGGGGTCGAGTGAGGTATCCATGTGAAGCATTCGTGAAGGGACATCTGATGGGTTGGGTGTGCGGTAGGAATATCATTCTGCGCATGCGCAGACGCAATGCGGAGCTCTCGTTCAATCAGAAGCGAGTATTTCAAATCCGCCACGGAGCTCTCGTCCAATCAGAAGCGAGTATTTTGACCCGGTGCATTATGGGGCATATCCAAGATGGCGGCACGTATGTTCAAGATGGCGGCACATCCGGTGTCGAAAACTGGCCATTTTATCGGGATGTGGTCACCTAGTGTCGAAAACTGGACCCTGTATGGGTCCCGCTAGACGTTTTGGGAGCTAGGGGAGTCCCTAATAGTCCAATGGGGTCGAGTGAGGTCTTATTTTGAAGCTCTCGTGGAGGAGCATCTGATGGGCTGGGTGTGGGGTTGAAATAGCGGCATTCTGCGCATGCGCAGCCTGGCCGTAGTATAGAAATAGACGTGTTGGGGAGTATGTGGGTGTGTGTTTGGGTTTGAGATGGGCTATTCACGGTTCGAATGGGTCGTGTGAGGTATCAATGTGAAGCTTGTGTGGGGTAGAGTCAGAATGGCGTGTTTTTAAATGCAAGTCGCGTCAATCTGTGCATGCGCATTTGGTTGTAGTAAGTAAAGTGGCCATTTTGGGGCAGTGAAGGAAGGTATTTGGGGTCGAGATGGACCATCCTTGGTCTGAATGCGTCCTGGGAGGTGTCATTTTGTAGTTCTCGGGGTGTACATTCCGAATTGAGGGATGTTCCGTCATCTGTGACGTCATCGATGACGTCATCAGTAGGAGTATTAGCGAAAGTGAGCCTTTTGGGGCAGTGCAGGAAGGTATTTGGTGTAGAGATGGACCATCCGCGTTGCGAATGCGTCATGGGATGTGTCATGTTGTAGCTCTCGGAGTATAGACCCCGATTTCAGGGATATTTACAGCATCTGTGACGTCATCGATGACGTCATTAGTACAAGTTGTAGCGAAAGTGGGCCTTTTGGGGCAGTGCAGGAAGGTATTTGGTGTAGAGATGGACCATCCGCGGTCCAAGTGGACCGTGTGAGGTCATCTTGTAGCAACGCCCACCAACACCATTCTTAATGCTTCAACGCCCTGGTGAAATAGCTCAGAAGCTCTGATATTCCATGGAATTGTCACTAATTCTTCGAAATGCAGTGACGCCCGTCAACGCCCGTCGTTACACCTTAACACTCTAACATAACGCCGCCATGATATAGACCGGAGAGAGAACAACAACAACAACAACAACAAGGATGACACATGAGAGAACAACAACAACAAGAAGTTTTTTCATATAGTTTATTCTTCCCCAATGTTACATCATACCCACGCTGGGGGAGCCGCGTTGGGTATATTTACAATTCAAGAAGACTCTTATCCAATCAGAGGCCACCATTTGCATCTGTCATATTCGTTCCTGTCCGTTAGATGTATTCTTGTCCAATCAGAAGTCTCCATTTCAGAAAGTGCCATCTGAACCGTTTATTCTAATCATCGTCGGGCAGGCCAGGATACCGTTGAGGCAACATATCCTCAGATAGTTGTTTGCGCATTCTGAGTATCTATCAGTGCATGGGTGAATACTTTCATCCGATGGAGGTGGTGGTCAGTTTAACCACGAAGAACGCAACATTGGTCATTATCTCCACTATCCACTTGGTGTTACAATTCAAGAAGACTTGTCCAATCAGAGGCCACCATTTGCATCTGTCATATTCGTTCCTGTCCGTTAGATGTATTCTTGTCAAATCAGAAGTCTTCATTTCAGAAAGTTCCATCTTCGGCCATGTTCGCTTTGAACCGTTTATTCTAATCATCATCGGGCAGCCCAGGATACCGTTGAGGCAACATATCCTCAGATAGTTGCTTGTGCATTCTGAGTATCTATCAGTGCCTGGGTGAATACATTCACCCGATGGGTTGGTCGGTCAGCTTGGTCACGAAGAACGTAACATTGGTCACACTGTCCACTGTCCACTTGGTGTTGGGGCGTTGCAACCAGGCCCATTCCAAGGGATCCACGGTGTTCAGTTTCTCCAGCATCGTCTCTAGCGACACTCGGTTAATGATGGTAAACGGTTGGTCAAATACCTGGATGTTACTGCTCGGGTAAAAGTATCGGACTTGGACTGTCTCTTTATGCTGCAGCACATAACCAAACGCCAGATTCAATTTGAAAGGCCGTAGTTTGATCTTTGAAGATGGCTTCTACGTAGCTACGTAGACGGGCGAGGTCGGTCAGTCGGAAATTGTAGATATCTTGAATAGGGCGATGACGGTGGAAACAGTGCCGTATCATGGACCAATGGCGCCGATAGATGTCACTCACTGGATGGGCGCCTTGTAAGAGATCGCTAGGAACATTTATGGGCTCGTCCAGAAAATGTTCGATGTTGTCAGGCGTATGACTCGAAACCGTAACGGTGGGGTCCGGCTGGATATCCAGGCTCTGAACTGTGGGTATAGACGGGCTCTCCTTCATCGCATCACCAGTGGCATTCGTCTCCCCGGGCTCATCTTCACTAGGTCTGACCTTCCGCAGCTCCTCTTCAGTAGGAAGTTGTCGCACATGCCATGGTACCGGGGCATGAATCAACCGTTGGTGTCGCAGCAACTGACTGCGTCGTTTGAAGAGTTGACCACAACCGTTACATTGTTCCGTCGCGCCCTCGTAGAATGAGCGTTCGTGGCACAGTAAATGTTCCTCCCGATTGAATGACCGTGCGCAGGTTGTACAAGTATACCGAGCATTGTTGTGTGTGGAAGCCTCGTGGCGTCGTAAATTATCTAGACGAGTAAACAGCTTCTGGCAAGTTGTGCAAGTGAACATCTTGGTAGTTGACAGAGTGTCTGATGAAACGTCCAGGCCGCTTCCCTTTTATAGCACGCTAGCTGGTGATCTATTTTTAGCACACTCAGTTCAACTATCCCCAAGTCGAGGGCCGAGCCGTGACATCTTCGGTAGCATCCGTGTCTCTTCGGTCACCTCCGTACCGTCAACGATCAACATGTAGACATATAGAGTATGTACGGCATGTTATGGTATTCATCAGTGCATGAGTGACGCATTCAGCCGATGGGAGTGGTCGGTCAGCTTGGTCACACTCTCCACTGTCCACTTGGTGTTGGGGCGTTGTTGTTGGGCCCATTCCAAGGGATCCACGGTGTCCAGTTTCTCCAGCATCGTCTCTAGCGGCACTCGGTTAATGATGGTAAACGGTTGGTCAAATACCCGGATGTTACTGCTCGGGTAAAAATATCGGACTTGGACTGTCTCTTTATGCTGCAGCACATAACCAAACGCCAGATTCAATTTGAAGGCCGTAGTTTGATCTTTGAAGATGGCTTCTACGTAGCTACGTAGACAGGCGAGGTCGGTCAGTCGGAAATTGTAGATATCTTGAATAGGGCGATGACGGTAGAAACAGTGCCGGATCATGGGCCAATGGCGCCGATAAATATCACTCACTGGATGGTCTTCGTGTAACAGATCGCTGGGAACATTTATGGCTTCGTCCACGAAGTGTACTTTGCCCTCCACGTCGTACAAAATCTGGCCCATGGTCTTGTCGTCGGAATTTGACGTTTGAATTAGGGCGACATCATCATCGGCCCTCGCGCGATGGGTGGGAGTTCCCCCTGTTTCGATATTGATGCCTACGGGCTCTTCTATCTGCAAACGTGGCTGCGGAACAGGGTGTCGTGTGCGTTGGTGTCGCAGCAACTGACTGGTCAGTTTGAAAAGCCGACCACATTCTTCGCATGGACGCTTAGGTACTTCATGGCGTGCACGTGTTTGGCGCTGTAAATGATCCGGGCGCTGAAACGACAGTGTACATATCGTACAGTTATACCGGGCGGTTCCTTCGTGCTTGGTAGCCTCATGGCGGCGCAAGTCATGCAGACGAGTGAATGATTTCGAGCACGTAGTACAAGTGAACATCTTGATGGTTGACAGAGTGTCTGATGAAACGGCCAGACCGCTTCCCTTTTATAGCACGCTAGCTGATATCATGTTCGGGCACTTCCGTGTCTCTTCGGATGTAAAAGTCCCCGGATGTAAAGTGCCCGAATGTTTACGAATGTTCCACCATTCCGGACTTCTATCAGGTCCATGTCCAGAAGCTCTCATACGCCACCATTTTGGAGCCGCCATGTTGGATCCGCCATTTTGGAACCGCCATCTTGGATATGTCCCATAATGCACCGGGTCAAAATACTCGCTTCTGATTGGACGAGAGCTCTGTAACGGATTTTAAATACTCGCTTCTGTTTGGTGTACGTCGCTAAAGGTGAACGGAACTGACCTTTGACCCCGGCGCGCAAAGGTTTCCACCGCACCGCG
>JAVTVY010043115.1:0-21212 GCA_036873755.1 Hanleya hanleyi | reverse complement strand
CAATATTCCATGCTCTATTGATTTGAAAAAAAAAAAATCCAAGTACCCTTCAACTACAGTCTGAAAGTATCTACCGTTTTGTCAGCATGGAATATTGCACACGTGTGGGCCTGTAGGAGATTCTATATTTAGTCCCATGGGCGAAATTTAACGGGGTCAAATTTTGGTGTGGCTCGTACCTTGTCCGCTAGTTCGAGGAGACAGAAAGAAGACATGGCTGTCACGTTGCTGGCTCTCGATCCATTTCGTTCTGTGCCGCATTTCGAGTGCAAGCAAGTGTTTGTAACTAATAATATTGATGGCATTCTAAACCGATAGGACCATTTGTTACGATAGTGGGGATTTGGGGCGAGTGAATGTAATTTTCTGGTCTGTTTCCGACGGTGTTTACCTATCTGAATTACACACGGCATATCCCGCGGCATAGCGTTGATAGAAGGGAGACGCTATGAATCTTAGCTAGACTGACAGCTGAGTAATCCTTTCCGATGCACGGTACGCCACATTGTGAAATATGTGCAGTGTATGCAAGTCCAACCGTAAACAACTGTGAAGATGACAGTTCTTCAGTCCCAAAATGGGGCGGGTGAATTTATGCCACTGCTGAAGTTCCGACCGGATTCACAGTACTGAGATTCGGGTCGTCGATAGCCAGTCAGAGGAAACCTTTGCGTCCGGCAACAGAACTGAGATCACTGACCGGAATTGCTACAGGCCACGAACATTGGGATACCGGTAACGCGGAAGCGATTAACTAAACTTGAACTTTAATGATCGCCACTTTTATTTATACATGTATGGTTGTAACTGTACTTGATTTATTTCGATTAAGTAAACTTTGATTTATATTTCAACTTCACACATTGTTATTTCTTGTCTGGAGCCGAGTTCGAACGGCGACCCCACTTCTTTAATTTAATCATGTCAAATTATAGGTAACGTGTACACGTGACGTCACGTCACGCGTGACAATCGGGCGGTTCAAAAAAGTACTAAAACAACCTAAGAATTATTGTAGGGTGTACTGGACGATGTAAAAAGTACAGGGTCGGTGTACCGTAATGTAACGGATTTACAGGTAAAACATGAATAATTTACAAAATCTTGCATCCCACGTCAACAGGCGACATCGGAGAGAATACCGGGCGGTGTACAAAGTACCAGAGCGTACAAGAAAACAAATTGGTACGGAGAAAACTTGAACATTTAATCAGAAAACGATACAAAAAACAAAACAGACGAAATGTTGTATCGAACATGTAAAATAAATGGCCTACTACAAAAGCGTATCAGACGGTAACAGAAAACGGCGTATAATAACTCTATCACGGTAAGAACGAAAAGATCATAATTTTCTAACAGCATACCGGGGGAGACCGACCAGGAAAGATAGGCGAGAGGATTCCAAATCAGACAGACGAGAGTGCGATTAAAATCGTACACCGGGTACGTTAGGAAACGGCAATTTTTAGTCGTTATTTATATGGGACATACACAATATTGTATTGGACATCACAGGAGAGTGCACCAGACGATATAAAAAGTACCGGGCAGTGCAGCGAAAAAGAAAACGAACTGGTAGAAAACCTGTTGATTTGGCTTCAAATTTACAGTACCGGATGGTGAATGAAGTACCGGACGATATAAGCAAACGGAACGATTTAAATATCTCAGCCTGATCTATCATAATAATAATCGCGTGAGTGTTTTTCTTGAGCTGCGATCACAACTGACGCACATTTCTAACCACAAGAAATCATTTTCTTCCTGCATACTGAAATACATCGAATCCATACAGCAACATGAAATTGTCTTTGTGGAATGTGCTGGTACCAGGAATCCTTCTTCCAGAATCGATATTTACGAGTGGTGAAATGCATAGGTAATAAAAGTAAGAAAAAAGCATTTCCCTTTCCTTTTTATGATGATAATAAATTATACAGCCATCAATGAACAAAATCTTGTGATAAGTTTTATTTTTTAAAGAGAAATAAAACACGTGTATGATCAGCGGCTTGAAAACAGTGCATCGCTTATCTCCCCTTGATTCGGAGCTTTTCCACCAGAGGCTGTGACGTCATAGTTGAGCCACACTAAAAAAATGGCGGCTAACATGAATGTAGAGGGTGCACTCCAGGGATTCTTCCATTCGGCATGAAATAGACCATGGGTCCGTTTTTCGGCCACCAGTTGTCGTAAAACCTTCAACCCAAATCACTTATATGTATATATTTTCTGAAGGAGCATGATGAAACTATTATTTTAAGATACAGCACTACTATGTTATAGAAAAATTAAACTCGAACATTCTCTTCCATGCTTGCTTCATCTTTCCTAGAAAACCCCTCAAAAATGTCGAAAAATGGTCAAATTCGGCTCAATTTCCAGAAAAATCTGTAAGAGCGATTTCAATTAAACTTCTTACTCACGTTCCCTGGTCCGGTATCCACTTAAAAAGGCAAACAAAAGTGGGTGTCAACCTGCCCGTTTTTTGTCAGATTTTCTTCCCGTAAATGAGTCCCGATTTTTAGGCACACCCAAGGGGCATAACTGAGGCAGGACAAAATTTACTCCATGATCCCGATCAGCGTGTAGACGAAGCCAGCACTCCATCTGTACGTACTCGTTTGCAGCGTTGATAATGCTGAATAGGATGGTATTATAGATATAAGCTATTAAGAAGACAAGAAGAATTATGATGTAGCAGAACAAGGGCAGTATATCGTGTTATGAAATTAGACCGGGGCCATTACTACGAAACTGTGGAGGGCCACCAGACAGCTACAGCGATGCAGAGGAATTTTCTTACATTTCTTCCTCTTCTTCTGAAGAGGAATTCACGGCAATGGTTAGTGCAGGGGCGCCCCTGCCTTACCAACACGAACCTATTGTGAACAAAGAACCAGCAGACAACTATAGGATCAGCGACACTGCAGGGGCCGTGGGCGACAGTCATACCGAGAGAATCGGAAATACAGATGGTAAATTCCGACTTTTTCTTTATCCCCCGTAGCGAATGATGACCAACCTGTTAGTGGGTTTCAGTGAACGTGAATGACACAAGAAAGGGCTTCGTGAGCAATAGCCTAGCTTATCTATGTGAGCTATTTCCATACAATGCAATGCAGCTACATCATGTTGTGCAGACTTTGTATGGGCCCACTGCTACGTCACGTATCGTAGCGCCCCCAGGCGAAGGTAATCATGTACGGATCGAAATTTCGTAAATAATACAGCGTTTTTAACTTTATTAGGCTTAAGGACCAGGGGGATGTAAGAGATTTTGTGAAATTTTTCCAAAATCAGAATTTTCAAAATCGCCCCTAATCCTTGATAGAACCAAATTTTATGACACAAAGATAGTATGAGACCTGAAATGAAAAAAAATAAAAGTAGTTGTTGAAAAAAATTTTTTTTTTACACCTTTGTGAGCAAAAACAATTTGAAAACACAATGAAATTCTTGAAGCGACTTTCAAAAAATAAACAGCATAACGGGCTACGAAAAGGATAAATAAAGTAACCCCATTACCTTCTGGAGGGTGAACGAGCAAAATTCGCGACTTCGCTCACCCCACGTGCTCCAAATTCGATTTGGCACTCCATACATCATTGCAAATGGACGACAAAATGTAGCCATTTTGGCCACATTTTGCATTGTGAATGACAAGAAAATATTTAAAAATGTATAGAAAATAAAGTCTATGAGATAACGGGTTGAAATTTGCTACATATACGCTGACATATACGTACTTTTTGGTTATTCTGTCGACATGGACATCGGTACAACGGTTTCGCGGGCACAGTTCATAAAATGCTTCACTACTTCTACGAAAACTTCAGACGATATGAATGATATTCCTACGCTCAAGGTAGCGGGAGATTAAAAACGTTGGAAACATCGAAATAAAGTAAAATGAACAGAGAAAAGTCTTGCAGAAAATAATTCAAATAGATATTGTCCATCCTAAGGTATATCTGAATATAATTTTCAGTCGTCCGAACTTCTGTTGCTCGCTGAATTGAGTGGACTATATTTTCTAACGTAAAGACGTAGTGACGCGGCGGAACTGTGCTTCGGCAGAACAAATGAACATCGGTGTGGGAAGGAAATCTGCTCGCAATTAACGTTTTATGGCGCAATCAGGCAAATTCAAGGTAAGTCTTTTGTGGATAACATTATATTCAATGTTACTGTACACTTCTCAGACCCGATCGCATATTTCAGGGCAAGTTTAGCGAGAAATAAGTATGCATCGATCTCTACACACTGACAGATGCATATGACTATGACGTACCATTTAACCCTTGTCTGTGGCATATAAATAACAGCTACCGACTAATTTCTGTCTCTTCCATCGTCTCTTTACACCTGATCGCCACAAAGTCAAAAAATGAAATATACTGCATTGATGAACTAATTCATACATAATTTTTTTTACATTTGCACGTCTGCAATATAGGCCTTTGTATGTCTACTCGAACTGACATATACAGTGACGTCGCCAGTTCCGATCCAGTGTCAGTTCCGACCCACTTCCCAAAATATTGCTTCTTGTAATAACCATAATCACGTGAAATCATAAAACATTCGGTGTATTTAAGCAAGTTGATCAACCTCTCAATCATGGTTAAATTATATTATGCATTCACTGGTTTTGTTAGGAGACAGCTTTGCAGACCCACACCATACACACGACTACATCGGTCTAAGTATACAAACACCATGACTCGCCGTTGGTCAAAAACCGTGTTGTCTGCCAGGGCTTCCGATCAAAGTTTTGATGTTTTGTTTCTCACATATAATTATCATATGGTACTATGTATCTGTCATAAATTTATTTACTGAGGTGTCTCTCTAAAGATTACCTGCTCCATTGTTGACATCAACTGACGGACCCAGTTCCGAACCACCATCGTCCATGGGTGGCCAATCTGGGTCGTACCATGGCCTGAAAATATCTTGCGAACGCAGCGCCCACTACGTAAAATCGTAACTCGAGTGCTGATTAACATTTCTTCTCTTTAATCTGCTATTCAGAGGTAAAATAAGTAAAAGTACCGTTGATTTATCATCATTTTCGAGTGAGTATACGCTTATTAGCCATCAGAGTTATTTCAGTGCCCAGTATATCTCGTCAATATGATCAGCTCGACCATATCACTATCGCCCCCAAGTACCCGCATTCTTTAATGTCAGATGTTCACTTATCAGATGAAGACATTCAACATGAAATATCCAGCTAGGACCCCATTTTGGCGGAGAAGTTATCATGTTGACGATTACATTTGTTTATATCTGAGTCGAAGGTCAATGTCAAAACGAGGCTGGATCGGAACTGGCGACAGTGGGTCGGAACTGACATCAAGAAACGTAATTTTATTTTCCCTGCAGTTCAGCTTATCCCTAGCCAAGTTGACATGGCTTCGTACGTTCCTACTACACCATGATTCCTCTCTTTGAACTTACATGTATACTTCGGGATCACACGGCTCCAGGAGTCGTTCGGCTCTACCCGGCAATAAATCAACCCCTCCCAACTCTCTGTCTATTGTTTTTATCGAGTTCGGCAATCAGTTTGATTGGCGTGAAGAGCTCGTCCGTCTGCAATCAATCTTCAAACATCAACGGTCGTTTAAATTCCTTGTTTCGGCCGCCATGTTGTTAGCGTGCCGATCACGTGACCCGTATGAATAACATGGCGGCAGAGACAAGGAATTCAAACGACCGTTGATGTTTGAAGATTGATTGCAGACAGACGAGCTCTTCACGCCAATCAAACTGATTGCCGAACTCGATAAAAACAATAGACAGAGAGTTGGGAGGGGTTGATTTATTGCCGGATAGAGCCGAACGACTCTTGGAGCCGTGTGATCCCGGAGTGTACATGTAAGTTCAATGAAAGCCTGAGGAATCATGGCGTAGTAGGAACGTATGAAGGCATGACAACTTGGCTAGCTTATCCCCAGCTAAGTTAGTCTGGTAATAAAGGATATGGACAATTGTACGGCGATCAAGATAATGAATATGTCAATCAAACCATTTCCTTCTTAAACAAATGCAAATTTCACTTTGGTGGGTCGGAACTGGCGACGTGACTGTATCTTGACATCAGGTGTATCTCATATTTTTAGTTGTTGATATAGTTGGCATTATAGTATTTTTGACTTTGTCACTTCTTTATAAGATCTTCTCAGTTGTTGACTTGTATTATGTTCCATGATGTCGATAACTACATGTAAGTTGAATGTTCATTGTGATGTTGTCTTGCATGACAATATGCATATTCCTACCAATTAGTGTATGATGTAGTTGTTTATGCTTACTCCTGGCAGTAAGTAAAGTCATTTGACTTGTTCTTGATTTTGCCACTAGTTGGTTCATGTAATATAGAAGTTGTTCCAAAATTTCCGAACTATATTATGCATGTCACAACATGTATTCAAAATTAGCCTTCAGTTAGTTGCAAAGTTGTTTGTACGGTTTTCAACGAAGCCAATATTGGTTGTACTGTTTTCAGTATATATCTTCTTCCCATCATGCTAGTACTACTACAATCAGGGCATCATTCTCTCGCACACTTTATATGGGTAGCACATGGATTTGATTTTGTGCTACCCTTTGTCACGATCCATTTTTTTAATCTGTGTGTTGTCAGCCAACATACTACAACATACTGCACCCAACCATGCCACTGTCACTGCCAAAATTCCTCCATATGTGATGCTGCCAACAATATGATGCGTGAAATAACTGTCTCTCTCTCTGCTCCATAAATGCTGAGTACAACAATATAAGTGCCACTCCTCCATACTGCCATAAACTGCTCCCAAACTCACTGCCACTGCCATAATCCCTCCATATGTGATGCCAATAATATGATGTGTGAAATACCTCTCGGCTCCAAAAATGCTGGTCTACCACTGCCACTCATGATGGCAGCAGTACTACATGTTTGTGAAATATTTGTAATAATAATCTTTAGCCTTTTGTGACTTACAATGTCTTACTCCTTTATGGACACAACTGGAAGTACATGTATGTACTATCAACATATATTGTGAATATATCATCCATGTGGATGCTTTCTGAATCATCATTGTTTTATGCTCCATGTATGTCTCTGTTTTATACATGCTATTGTGATGTAGATTTTGCTATGATCATGATGGTTACACCAAATCTTGTACATGTACTACTTCATAGAAACAAACTGATATTTATCTGTCATTTTATCAGAAATAGCTGAAGTCAACTATCATGTTATGATAACTGTTTTGCACACACCTCTGCTTGGTCAGTGTTTAATGTGATTGTTGTCAATTATTTTTGGCCTATTTTAGAAGCACATTAAGTAGCCTAAAACTATAATATTTGCACATCATCCTTTGTTGTGACATGTCAGTAATGGTGGTGAATGGGTGGCTGTAAGGGGTGGAGGAGGCCAGTTTTTAAATCTTTATAAATTGATGGTTAACTTATTGGCTAAATTTATTTGGCATCTTCTGAAATACTCACTTCAACTCTTGAAGATCATGTGCTTACATGTACATACATATAGCACAATGACATCAGTCCATTTTCATCAATCAATCAAGTGATCCCTTACTATTGACAATGAACATAACATATGTATTCAATTCTTTAACCTTTAATTTAATGCTATTTTCCTGTGTGCTCTATTCACAGATAACCCAAAGAAGATACACGAAGCACAGTGTATAATTCATGGATTTACATCAATGCTAATTATCAGATAAGTACATGTACATAAGGTTATTTCTTATTGTATGGAAGGTGTTTTTCATTTCTAATTGTATCAAAGTTGTTTTTATGCTATGTTTCAATGTAATTTTGTACAAGTATTCAGGAGATATAATCAAATGTCTGGAACATGTTTTCCATATACATGTGTACATGTATGTATCTGCAAAGTTCAATAACTCTTGTCAAATGTCATTCATGCTGTTGCAGTGTAAGGGGTTAATACATTTTGGCTGGAAAGTAGGTCCCCGCCTTGGGAAGAAGACAATATGGCCGCCGTCTCCAATATTGTCATAATGCATGTTGCTTCTTCCTATTCAATTATCACTTCATTTCTACATTGTTTAGTCTCAATTGGTCTCCATTGACCTCAATATGATGATGAAGCATATTTCTATGTACTTTTCAGTCAATATTTGTATGAAATTCTAGGTGTATTTTACTTCGTCAGTTTAGCTACAAAATATGAATTTCTTTATCTTTCATGGACAGATTCTGAAGTTCTATAATTGCTGTCTGGGAGTCAAATTAGTGTTTTGGAGTGCCAGCAACATTTGTGGTGAGTAGGAACTCTGTTCTCCTCATTGGGGTTGCAATCCAGCACAATCTGAAAATTCAACATTTCCAAGTTTACATGAAATGTTGCAAGTCCTGATTCCCCTTAAGCAAATGTTTTAAAACTGAAATGAAATTAATATACACATTATTTCTCCAATCTTACTGCAAATATCAAGTGATTTAGACGGACCTTTGCATTTCACCTTTAAACGATAACATATTTTGTTGTAGTAGTTGTAGATTATTTTTCAAAACTCTACAGGATTACATAATATTAATATTATACATAATATAACAAACAATTCTAGTGAAACAATTATATACAGTACTCCATTAAAGGCGACGTTAATTCTAATATGGAGAAAGATGAACCGAGCCATTTGGACTTGACTCAAACAAACTGGTGTATTTATTTGGGTCACGTTCCACAAGAAAATATTAAAACCTCCCGGATAGCCACCACAATGACGTCATCTTTTCGGGAGTTTTCGCCTATTTTATTGACCGGATACCTCATAGCCGCTGATTTGAAATTTCCCCTGATCTGTTATACAGGATTATTCAATTATTCAAACAGTTCCGAAGTAAGATATGCGAAAAGTCAGAACGATTCACCTTTCTTATGCCCCACCCCTTTTGAGTGAAAGTTCGTACTTTGTTCGATATACTCACAAATCGATTTCGCCATGGAAGAAGTGATATTTACCCCACGAATGGATAACTTTGTGGAAGAATGCCAACGTATTCGCTGCAAACTGTAGCGTTTCTATGCTCAAAGATTTCACTCCGCTATATTAATATGATAATCTGATAGTTCCGTTTTGCTGTGTGGTTGTTGCAGTGAACTAAAATACTTGTTGTATATGGTCTGAAAATATCGTGGTTCAATTGGTCCAGATTTTATGTGATTGAATTAATAATCGTTGTATTACGTTAGCCGTACCGTCAGATTTATCCCTTCGAATCTTACTGTTATCAGGATAATTTCTATTGTGGAATTTGGAAGCTGCAGGTCAATACCCAGTCAAGTCTGACGGGATTCATAAGCTTGGTGCAGGGTACTTTTCCGCTTATGTGTTGCGGGGACTGAACAGCACTGCACTGCGATCCACCCTCTGTAAGGTCTTGAGAAGTACACTAGACACTGGCATGGATTACTATACGGAACGACGACGAATTTTCGTAGGAACGGTCACTGAGGATTTATTGATTTGGACAGGTGTTTGCTTTCTGTATATTTACCCTGTGGTGATGAATATTTGTGTTCAATGTGGCTGAAAAATTAATCACTCACACATGAGAAGTTTGTTTGGAACAAATACTATGTCTGGCCTTTCACATGTGTGTTCTGACATGGGAATAATACAGCTTCACGTGTGCATGTTTCACTTCTATATACTCTTATATGTGCCGTTGATAAGATATGTAAACAGTTCGGCCTATAATTCACTAACTCTAAAATAATAATTTCATGTTGTTCATGACTAAGGATAGGCCACACATCATCGATTGTAATAGCATTACCATTAATCATAATGGCATTTTGTCAACATCTAAACCAATCACCTGTGGTGTGCCCCAGAGCTCAATACTTGGTCCTATACTTTTCTTGATTATATCAACGACATATTAAAAACTACAAATATTCTAAACATTATTCTTTCTACCGACGACACTTGTGCTACCTATTCTCACGCAGATGTCTCCGTACTAGTTGAAACAATGTCTAACGAGATCAGCAAACCTAAAGGCTGGTTCTCCTGCAATAAACTATCGCTCAATATTAAAAATACAAAATTCGTGATTGTTAAACCTAGTCGAACTATAGCACCTACCTTTCCGAAACTTTTTCTATCTGCACAAGAGATTGGTCGTGTCAACAGTTTAAAATTTCTCAGGATATATTTTAATGATAAACTAAGCTGGTAAACACATACTGATTACTTGTAATCCAAACTATCGAGAAATATTGGGGTGATAATTCATGTTAAACACTGTCTTAACAAGAAGACGTTAATTAAGAAATAAAGACCGAGAAAGAGGTTTCAAATTTCCCAGATAAACACCAGTTTGGCACGAGTCCAGCAGTTTAGGACCCTGTGAGGCCGCAGGCCGAGGTGGAGCCGAGTCCACAGTTTGTAATCCGTGGGGCCGCAGGCCGAGAGTCTAAACTGCTGGACGAGTGCCAACTGGTGTTTATCTCGGAAATTTGAAACCGACTTTCGAGGTCTTTATTTATCTGACATGCACAATCGAATATTTATTGCAAAATTCTATCAAATTCAATTAAATTACATAAAATATTTTCGTGTATACCTTCCACGTTGATCAAAACATTTTTTTAATGAGGTGTCACTTCCCAGCCGGTCACTGTGAACATTGTTGCAAACTGCGAGAATGTATCAATTACGCGCGCACTCGCTATAGCTACACCGCCAGCCGACACCGTTGTTTGCTATGCAGATGTTCGCCGGTGTTTATCGGGAATTCAACACCACTTCTGGTACAATGCTATAACATTGGGACGAACTGGAGGTATGTTCGAATACTTCTTTAATACACACTATTCTATTCTTACATTACTTACTGCAACATAGTATGGTCGAATACCTATCCATCGCACCTCCAAGGGTTGGTCCCCTAACAAAATCGACTTATCAGAGTCATTTCTCTAGGCGATAAACATGCACATACCGCACCTCTCCTCCAAGAAATGAAAATACTTCCTATATCTAAATTTAATGACTATTGCAATCTATTATTCTGTCATCAATTTATTAACCACTCTGTTTTTTCCTACGTTGTATCGTTACTATTTCGTGAGGCAATCGGCAATACATCAGTATCCAATCCGTAATTCTCATCTGAACCTAGACCGATATTTATGCCACTCACAACTAAAAATCCACACTGTTAAACGTCTATGGAACACTCTGCCTACTGTTTTTAAAGGTCAACCCAAACGGAATTTCTTTTGGTCTAAAAATCCTTAAAAATCATAGTTCATACTTCACTTTGTATGAAAAAAATTATTGAAAAAATTCTAATCTGATCAGAAACACACGTAATATGGGAGCAAAGTGGGCTTTTTCACACTTTCACAGCTGGGTTGATGACGTCACGCAGGGCAATTGCCTGAGAAAAAATAGCGGATAACATGGAAAGCGAGTGCAGTCAGAGCTCCGATTCAGATATCGATTCGAGCGATATCATTTCCTTAGATGGAAATATTTTTCGCCAAGAATATGAAATAGACATAGAGGAGGATGATGACGGGCAAAATAACAGTTGTTTGAAGACCAACGACGGAATTCAGCCCTATCAATTTGAGCCGTACGGCTCCGATTCTGACAGTGACAACCATTTTGACAACGTGGAACTCGACGACGACAGGATTCGGAGAGGTCGTTTGTTGTATACAGATTGATAGGCAACTTGACTGGAAACCTTATTATCGTCATCTATAAGACCAAATGTCCATATATTTCAAACTGTATTGAATGTAGAACGATTCTGTGATGTAAAGAACGAGCACGTCTGTGTTGTTGTTGTTGTTACTGGCCGAAACGGCCTTTTCGAAGAGATAAACTCCGGGATTCGGCAGAATGGACAGTAAACTGTTGATAACTCTACTGATATACGTCCGATTTGAATTCTGTTTGGTTTTTCATAATCCCCATGAAATACCAATTTCAGAATTATATAGTTTGATAAAAAACTTTGGACATTCATGGCGAAAACTTAAAGTAAGCCGTGGTTAGTGAGTGTCGAAACGACGTGATGGATCGGCATTCACATTTGCTCAATTTTCGACAAATTCCGTCAATTAAATTGAAATCGAATGATATTCCCACAATCTCAAATGTCAAAGGATTATGAACGTATTATTATCACTTCTGTATCTACAGCCATTCACTCCAATTGGTGTTCAGAACCAATAGGTGTTCAGAAAAAAAGACATTAAAAGGCGATCGGTTTGCCCGATCACTGTACGACTTTGTCGTTTTCTGATCTACATGCACTCTCACACTTGTAGGTAGACTAGACCCAGCCCCTGTTTCATAATGTATTTGAAAGGGGAAACAAAAGGGTGTAACTCGGCCTACTAAGAAATACTTCAAATAATTTTTTCATTTTTTTTTCATTTTTATTTTTTTATTTTTTTTATTATTTATTTACTTATCAAACGTATATATATTTATGAAAGATCATTTTATTATTATTAAATAGTATATAGGAAATAGAGACTCATCCAGTCTAACTTGTAGGTGTTCAAGCAACAAATGCCACATGATGGATAGCATTCTGGGCGTTCATCGGGGACGCGAGAGCGAGCAGGGCATGTACAGCCGTCTCCCTGCCCGAGGCCTCGCTTGCAGGCAAGGTTCCTTCAGCCGATGTCCGTGGTAGATTCCCCTTGTCCGATTTCTTTGCCGCCACATTCTGATTGTTCTTAGGTTTGATAGTTGGAATAGCTGTTCTCTTTAGTTTTGGTTTGTACCCGAATTCAACTGCTACGCTGTAGAGGTCCTCGAATGATGTCTTTCTGTCAAAATGTGCCGAGCAAATTATACGAGTACTGGCTCGGGCCCTCTTTCCACACCCTCGTGTTGCGTACAAATTTCGTCCAACTTGCAACGATTTTCTCGTCTTTAGGCCACAAATGAATACTAACACCGTCCTCTGTAGTAAAACTGCAACCTTCCACTACACAACGTCGCGGCATATTTAACAAATGATCTCCGAAAATCTCCAGAAATCAGCAGCTACTTATGACTGCGGTATACGGCTTTAACATAGAGAATACAAGACGGCTGTCCCTCCGTGACGTCACGGCTGGAATTGACAGGAGAGCGATTTTCACCTTTCAAACTGCAATATCTCGCCAACCAGACGGCACAAAATTATGAAAAAAATATCATTATTTTCAGAATCGAAAGGACTATTTTTTTATATTTTTGACCTCAGATCGTTTGGGTTGACCTTTAAAGCAATCTCCTCAAAATCACTATTTGAGAGGGAAATTGCTAGATATCTTATGCATCAATTATCTTTGTAGTGATTGTATTTTTTCTAAGTTTCTGTACATTCTTATATATATTTGCGCTAGGAAGTGTTTATAGCCTTGATTATTTTTGGCAAAATTAAAGTAACTATACATCTAATTGAGTATCATGCTAGATCCAGAATACTGCTTGTATATATGCTTGTTGTCTTTATTCATCGATAACTCTCTCATATTCTACTCTCGCTGTACTATTATTATGGGATAAAACAAGCCCTTCGGGTTTTACTCCAGCCTCGATACAGTTATGTCAAATATTAAAGTAAACATATTTATATATTCATATCTGGTGAATAAAGCTTCAAATCAAATCAAGTACGATAACTCCTCACATCACCTACTGTTCTGGGCTGTTTCTACTCCTCGGCATATGTTATGAGATTAAACTCTAAAAGAAAATGTACAAAAAATCCAAGATTGCGACTCCGACGCCATATTCTAGATATTGCAAATCTGAGACGAGATTGTCAGGATTTGTAATTCATACTATTTTCTCCCAAATAAATAACATAATAAATTAGGAAATTATTGAGTGGACCTGTATAAGTAAAAGGGAAACAATTTGAAGATAAACTATGAAAACACAATTCTTCAGACCCACCCTCATCACCGCCATTTTGAATTTCCCGTAATTGTTTTAGCGAAGGATCACTATATGCAGATAGGCCTAAAATGGGCACAGTATCTTAAGCTATAAAGACACGGAGTGTCAGCTCTAATTTTGTGTCGTTTCGAAGAGAGTGTAGAAATATACCCCAAAATGAGGAACACCAAACATGCGTACGCCTCTGTTTTACCTTACTCCCGGCTGGAGTCAGCTGTTTAACCGTAACCTCTGGACGTTGATACGCTTCAGGAGCTGCGAATCGCTCCGAAAACATGTAACTAAAAGTTTTCATTTAGTTTCAACCTACTGAATACAAATGCGACGATGATTCCCAGGATAGGTATCCACAGCATTATCCAACCATGCCACCTCATCAGCACAAACCAAGCCAGCGACAGAAAGATCGTCAGGACTGCGAACCTGTGTGTTAATTCCATTATCGAAACTTGAATCCAACATCGTGTCCATCATTCTGGACAGCTATTAGTTCTGTTTAGTCTTTTATTCAGCAATGTTTAATATACGAGGAACTCCTATTTTAAAAGTCAAGGCCGCAAAGGTTGATGCAAATCCAATTCGTTCCACGGTTCCAGAATTACCGAAGGATTACCCGTTCCCTTGAGCTTTCTTCCACAATTTACATGTGTTTGAATTTGATTAATGTAACATTCAGATGAACTATCATTAATGTATGCAAATTTCTTGGAACGGGAATGAAAAACACCGAATTCCAATACAGGTAGATTTTGTTGTCGACCAGAACTAAAAGAAAACAGGTAATCTTTCAGAAATTCAAGAAACGTTGAAAGAAATATTCAAGAATCAATCTGATTCGCCAGAACTACGTTGTTCTGTCGAAGTTTAAATATTTTCACCAGTGCACCAACCATTGTGGTCGAGACTGCATATACAATTCACATAAACGTTTTAAAACCTCACCACTTTGGAGTGATGCGCACAGTTATATTCATAATTCAAATTGAGAGCTGAGGTAATTTAAAGTGGGTATACTCACACGATCATTATCCACCATGAAGCTAATATATCCGAGAAAATCATACTTCCGAATTCCGTTGCACTGATGAATAAGGCCAGATAGCTGTTAAAGAAAGAATGAACCGATCGTATTTAAGCATTGACTATATCATGCATAAATGATACCTTGAGCCATACCCTTCAAATATTGTATGTGATTAGAACATGCGCTAAGATCGTCTTGGATGTAGCACCAGGTGAGGCACATCGGTGAAAAATGTGCCGTCTCAACCCTGTACATTACTCTCATTAGCACGGTGCATTAGTAAATATCCGCGTGTAAATATCCTGTAATTTGCAACTGCCTGAGTGTTTCAGTCGGTAGCGCACGGACTATGGGGATTAACAAGTTCGTATAATAAGATTTCTCAATCGGCTGAAAAATGTTCATTATTACTGCTGCGCCGGTCTACTATTGTCCCGATGATAATTCCATTCTTGCATTAGCTGAGCACTGCCGTATTGGTCGCATTGCCTCGTGTATGAGCAATTACTACATAGCACTGCTGAGTCAAATGCTCCAACTACAAATATCTTATCCAAATATCTTACCCACATGTACTATACCAATACCTCATCTTGCACAATATATCTGCAAGGGCAATATATATAAACAGCATCCATTATAAGCCTATCATAAAAAAAAACGTTTCAGCAACATGTGATACTGTTATATGGTTAGAAAGGAATTATTATTATCCCCAACTCTGTGATAAATAAACATGTTGCATTTACGAAATTAGACAAATATATTAAAGATTATTTCAGGTTTTGGACAAAACATAATGTGTTGTTCATATTGCACATGGGAATTTGTTTTGGTTCATTGAGGCATACCGCATAAAACTGAGCAATCACTACGTAGCACTGCTGAGCCAAATGCCCCATCACAAATACTGGTCCTTGTGATATATATTTTGGTTTGTCTTAATACAGTCTTACACAATGCACTGTATGAGCGCTTGCTTGCACAGTCGGCTGTTTGGACTATAGTGAACATTCGTGGGTGCCATGCCTTCAGTATAGCGCTCATCGTAATATGATTGCCCGTTTCATGCCAGACTAGGTTGTCAAATTTTTAGTATAAATAGTGCATCACAGTAGTATTTTAAACATACTGGCTTGAGTCCGCAAGAAGCTGTCCGGTGATTTCCGTTCCATTGGCCCTTTTGAGAGTGTAGTTTGTTGTGGGTGAAACTAACTGAGCACTCGTATCAGCAAGGTCCTCGAAAATGGCTGGGACACAGCGACCACCAACTGGGATTGTAGGGAAATACATAATATTTAAAACATAAAGCAAATGATCTCGAGTTTGGCGTATTTTAAAAATACAATATACTGTCTATAATCAGTACATTTATTTGCAATCTTTTCCATGGCCAATAGTCTTCCTATAAACCCTATCCAGCCTGTGCGATTTGAAGGTTGAAACAAAACCTGAGGCGGGTACTCACCGTCTAAGCATTTCCGTAATCCCTTGGCTGGAACTAAACGGATTAATATTTAGGTCAAGCTCCATGAGGTTTAAAATGGGAAATGGGCTTAATATTTGAACATGAGTAACCAGAGATGAAAAACTCCTTAGCCCATATGTAAAGCATTATCACATTACAGCTCCACAACAAGAAGCTGATTATCTAGCAGTCCCCCCGAGTGCACTATCAGTTCAGTTCAGTTCACGTCACGGAATTCCCTCCTTTAAATAGGAGCACCTCCCTGAGGAGTAATGTCACACGGTCAAAAGACACAATCACTACACCACTAGACAGACGCCAATCTTGTTGCTCTGAAATGATTGAGTGCATAGCAGTATAACTGAGGGTGCTGGTTGGGTTCAGTAAAAAGGTTGCAAGTGCATCTTCGCTGTTCCAAACTGTTTGAGTTATAATGCCACAGTCAAAGCATAAGTTAGTCTGCATCAGATCAAGATATTTTGCACGAATTTCTTGTAATATTCGTCACCTCGTCAGGAAGTGCACTCGATCTTCCGGGTCTTCCTTACACAGTGGACAGGTGGGATTGATGGAATATTGGTTGAAGACGGTTTTGTTAGCCTAAAGTGTGTAGCAGCCAGTTAAGAGGCGCAGGCGTATCGGTAGTGTCCGTATATCCAAGGGAGAAGTTGTTACTGAAGCGATTACTGGGTGTGGATTACCCAGTGGGCCAAGACTCCAGCACAAAAAGCGGAGAGATGGGTAGAGTGCTGCTTGAGAGGAGATAGCTTCAGTCCAGTAGGTCGAAACTTGTTGTTTCACAAGCTTTTTCCAGGCTACTTTGCTAGGTGTATGTTGTAATAGGTAATAGATGAACGGCAAGTCGTATTTTGCTAGAATTCTGCGCGTCTCGGAAAACCAGCTCTTTTGTTCGAAGCCCTTCATGACAACTTGTCTGGATGCAATGGTACAGAGCAGGGCACCCCACCATGGCAAGCTTTCGGGAATGAATCCTGGCCTCGATAGAGAGGACTCCTAATAGTATATAGGGTGCAGGCTGCGCCACTCTATCTAGCAGACCCAGGAGTTGCTTCAATGTCTTCCTGTAGAAAGCCTCCAAGAGTTGTAGTTCTGTAATATTTATAGTGAGTATCTCCAGGCCGTGGAGGAGGACTGGTATGACATAGATATCTAGCAGATGTGAAGATGCGACTGGCGTCAGACCGTTTATTCCGTGTAGCCCATAACCCATAAGAGCATACATTGCGCATCTAGCCTTTCTAATGTTTTGGTCCACTGTTAATTTGGCCGACGCCAAGGTGGTATCTTTTAGAATTACAACACACATAAGGGAAGTGAGAAGAGGTGCCGACATACTGACTGCGTCACATGACTTCACAGAATAGTCGTCTGGTAAACCTATTCTAAAGCACATACCAAGAATCTTAACGATTCGTGATATGTGTTGTATCTCAGATGCACTGCCGAGTCAGGTTCTGGAACAGATTCCCCATGGAGTTGAAGCTGGTTGATTCTCTGCTTTGCATCGGTAAGTACAGCAGTTTTGATGGGTTGTAGGTCGTAGAACTCACGGGCACTGTAGTTTTCAGCTATGGCGAGGAGACTCTGGAGCTCATCCTCACTGTTAGCAATTAGACTAACGTCATCAGCACAAGTCGGAGCAGAGCAGTTGATGGTACCGATTGTAGCACCGATTTTGGTAGCATCTAATTAGTTCAGGAGATCGTTGATGTAGAGCTTGTACAAATCGGTAGACAGTATACCGCCTTGGCGAACGCCTTGTCTGAGTGGAATCGGATCAGGTTGCTTGCCTTTCCATTTTATTTTGGTGTTGGCATTTCTATGAAGATCAGTGGCAAGGAGCCACAGAGTTCCTTCGATTCCGGCGAGAAATAGTTTACGGGCTAAACTCGCATGATTCACTACGTCAAAGGCTGATTTTGCATCTAGTAGGGCGACAAATGAGCTAAGTCTCCTGGATTTTAATTCGAGGCAAGATTCTTGCAACAGGAGAGCACTGTACATTGGTGAGATTTTTCTTGTAAAGCCAAATTGGAGTGGGTGTTGATTTTTGAGAAGGACGGTTTGGATTTGACCCCTTAACAGAATCTCCAGGATTTTACACAACACAGGAGTAACTGTAATGCCATGGTAAGAAGATGCTTGGATCTTGTTTCCCTTCTTCTTGTATACAGGAGTCAAAAGGCCTTCTTTTAAGGTATCTGGGAGAGTCTTAAGTCGAAATAAGGCATTAATGATCATGGTCAGGATATGTGCTACTGAGGCTCCTCCCTCTTTTAGATGCTCTGCTGTAATTCCGTCCGTGTCGGGGGCTTTTCTAATGTGAAGACTCTCGATGGCTTTCCCTACTTGGCTTACATTACATTGAGGGGAGTGGTACTACTTTGTATTCGACACAGGTCTTGGGGTATGATTTCGTCGAACTCAACTTCAACTCTTCGAGTTGGATGATAGTTACTGTTGGTTGAAGGGGTACCGACGCTTAGAAAGTGAGCATGCCACCCTTCCAGGATCTGGTCCATGGGAAAGGATTTGTCCTTAACTTCCAGTGAGTCAATCATTGGGGAGTTTGAGCGGCGTTGTCTCCGTACTAGTTTAAAGAATAACTTTTTATCGTTCCCTTCTGCATTCAGGGAGGTTTGCATGTCAGAGTATCGTTTTATGGCGGCTGCTTTACGTTGGGTTTGTCTAAGTTTGACCTTGGCACTTCTTCGACTAGCTGATGCAGGATGATTGGGAACTGATGGTCGATTTTGGGTTTTCCATTACCTGTGGGCTTTTTATGATTTTTTTTTTCACTGATGATTTTCCAATCTCGACATTGTTATCTTATCAACTCTGCGTGAAGGTACCCATGTGGCAGCATTGTGTAAAAGATCGAATATTGTCTTTTATTAGGATATATATTTCTGATGTTCAGCTTGGCCCACAAGCAACTTGTAGGTGTTCAAAGGCAACCATCATTGTTATTCGGTATGGAGTCAGTTTGGAAATAATCCGTTCAGTCGTTCGTATTTTACTGTTCGGAAACGAAATTTCAGTTGGCCTCCCTGGTGGCATCACCTGTGGGTAGCTGTTGGCGAAATGCACTTCTAAGTGATATCTTGTGGCAGGATATTCGCATGCCAAATTTTGAATCAAAAATCCATGTAACGAATTACAAATAAAAAAAATCAACACACTGACCCAGGCACATTTATATAATACTGTTATTGTGTCTTTTGACTTAACGCACCGATGACGGACATCTGTGAATGACCATAAATTTATGGCCTCATGCATTCTGGCTAAAGAGTAAAACGACGTTTTTAACCGATGCGTTATAATTAGGGTCGATTGGTATACCATTATGTTGAGTATGCTATCAGCTATACCGCATCTCTGACCATGATTCTAAGATTGTTCCTCCTGAAATATTTCAGTGAACTGTACCCATGTATAACAAAATTTGGTAGAAATATTCACTGCCATAATCCATTGGAACCACTGATGATTTTCCAATAATAAGAGAAGAAAAGCAACTACGAGTAGGGATGACAATTTCATTCTGTATATTTCGCTAAATTAGTTATAGCATCTTCAGCAGTGAACAAAGTTACAATCAGCTCATTAGAAGATGGCTCATATGAGTGGAAATAAAACTGAGAATTGATCGGGATAGTGGATTTCAAGGACAGTTATAAATACACAAGGGAGAGGATATTCCTCGACGATGTCTTTAACGAAAGGCATTTCATAATACCCGACGCTATACCTGGTACCTGCACATGGGATGTATGCTCTCGATTGCCACAAGAGATAGTTCATTGGGTATGGAACTATCACTGTTGTATTGTTATATTCACTGCGCTTGGAAACGGTGTAGGAATAAGTACATACATGTAAATGCCGTGGCTCTCAGTTTATTAAAGAAGTTGTTAGGAAGTGTTTCCAAAAATCGTTCGTGTTTTATCTTCCTCGATATCGAGAATTTCAAAGGTGAGAGCGAATTGAAAAATTTTATCAGAAAACCAGAATGATTCGGGATGTCAGTTTTCTTTCGCTTTATTGATCGGTCGCATTCGATAAGAATGGAACTATCATTGTAATAGCCTCCAAGTCAGGGATCCTGCTTTATTTTCCATTTACGAGCATATTTGCATAAATTTGGAAAGCCAAGTACCGGAATCTCATGAATATATGTTTCATTTTCTTTTCTGAAAGCGGGACATAGAAAAAACAGTTTTTAAATTGTGCTATTGCATGTAGATTTGTTTCTGTATTGCTCCTAAGAATGGCATAGCCGGTGGGTTCCAGTACATGATCCAGGACGCCAAGTTACATGAACATTTGGTTGCCGTAAGATTGTACGTCGCATACTGTAGATGCTTATTCTGCGCGGAAATTTTCTGTCGCAGTTTCGCTTTCAAACTGTCTTCGAGGGATCTTCCATTTGCGGTTCGCAGTGCCGATCTATCAGGAAATGAGTGGCTTATTCAGTAAGCTGTTAATGAAAGAGTAAGTGTTGAATGTTCACCGACCGTTCCGAAAACGACTTTGTTTTAATTTCTGAGGTACTGTAATCAGGGGGCATCCCTATGGAGGCATAAGAGAAGAATGCCGATTGACATAAAATAACGTACAGCTTAGGGGTTAAGGCAAAAAATAACTACTGAACTTACATGATTCAGAACAACAACGACCTAATAGACACAACCTTGCTGGAATA
>JAVTVY010043114.1:0-20659 GCA_036873755.1 Hanleya hanleyi | reverse complement strand
CTGAATGGCATGCACAAACAGCATATTTGTGCAGACTTACATTCCCAGCACAGCCTTTGTCTTCTTGACATTCCAAACTATCCGTTTCTTTGCATTCTCTCTTGGCTGAAAGTAGATGCCATTGGCATCCATGTCTGCATGAAAACAGAGCAGAACTAACAGGTCAGTATCATAACCAATCAAAGTTTTGATGCTTTCAGTCGAATAAATGGCAGCTTTTACAATAAAAACATCTGCATATGAAACATCCCGCCCTTTCCAACTGGTCACTCATAAGAGTAATGAACTGCTACTTGTTGACGTTGTTTGCTAAAACAGGGCTACACCACCAAGCGCATCCACTCAAAGTTTTTCAAATTTGGCGATACATTTCGCATGCTGATATCAAAATACGAGCGTAGCGTGCAAGATCTATGGCGTTACGTTTCGTAACTTGTGTCTAATTCCGCTTAACCCGGGGCTAGGGGCCGTATGAACCTATGTACTTCAAGATCCTCATGGTACTCATATGAACAGTCACAATCAAAGCGTAACTGAGATACATCATTCTTTAGATGACGACTTACAACGAATATTATGGATTAAGAATACTGATCAGCGATACGGATTTGATATTTTTGGAACATCATGATGTCTTGCCGGCATCATTGAAAACTGTTGACCGCTTCTCTCTTGCAGGAAACAAGCCTATGTTTATGTATACTATGATTGTCTTTTTGAATTTGGTGCTAATACTGTTATATGGAATATGGAATAGGTCTTTGGATTATGGATGCGGATATTCTCTGATGAACGACGGCTGAATTATGAATGACGGACCAGACGCTTGTAATTCGTCTTTCTTTGACTGAATGACCATGTCACTAGCGAGTTTGGAATGTCAAGAAGACAAAGTCTGTGCTGGGAATGCAAGCCTGTACAAATATATTGCTTGTGCATGCCATTCTGGACTGTGACACAGTATTCCGACCATAGGCATTGACAAAGCTGCTGCCTTGAAGAAGACAACTGTCAATGAGCTTTTTCGCCAACGAGCTGGAGTGTTCATCCAGGTCATAGGAGTCCCGACGAAGGTCATTTATTGCAGCAGCATAGAAAACGCTTATATGTTTATACAGTAGTAACCCAGACGAAGGAATTGACTTGAGGGGAAGATCATCCATTGCAGCCACAAAAATGGGAGTGGACAATTCAATCGGTTTCTCCCTGCGAAAACTGATCTGCCACCAGCTTCAGGGGTTACTTGAGATTATCAGGTGGAAATGCAAGAAGGATTGTAGCTGAAGCAGATGCGCCTGTAAGGATCATGGCCTGGATTGTTCAAGTGTGTGTGGAGAATGCAAACGACTGAGCTATGCAAACTCATCAAACCCAGATCTTTGAAAATGACATTGGCAAAGACTGGTATTGGGATTGATAGTGCTGTGAAATATTCCTCAACTTATGGCAGTGTTCATGAGGAGTAACAATAAAAGACATCAACTATATGTATGAGAAGTCACTTCTCCTAATAATATTACTATGAACCAGAATGTAAAATGAAACTTGATAAGTGTTATGCCGTCAACTTTGCCTATAATTCAAAGTATTATTTGTTTGATAATTAAATGATATATTAGGATCTGCATAATTATTCTTCTTTCATCAACAAAATTTGTCTTACAAACAATTGTGATGGATCATAAATGTTTGGCAGGTAGTCGTTATATATCTGAACTATTGCTAAACGCGATGTTGAATCTAATTTCTCTCTCTCTCGAATGATTGTCAAGGCTGCATTTTTTTTCAACAAGGTACAAACACTATTGAATGTCAGACCCGACACTTGCTACGTGCTTGTGATAATAGAGTTATATCTTTATAAGTTAATGGAACTATTGTCTGTGATTGTCATAGGTTGAAAGAAAATATATCACAGCTTGTCAGTTCCCTTTCGGATAACAATGCTAATGGAAATAATGCCAACTGGCAGGATATTACCATGTATGATTATATACCCTGGTGCTGAACTATCGATTTGCTATCTACTTTTATGAGCAAATCTATTGGGAATGCAAATGTTTTCACCCCCATAGAATAATGTATCCTAGATCATCATGTATTGATTGGAATTCTGGATGATAAACTGTCCTTATTCTGAGACAAACCAATATTTTCTACTTTCTTATATGAAGCATGATGGTGTATAAGTTCTATCTCCATCAAATAGATTTTGATAGACATTTAGTTTGTTGTTCTGTGGACCTATTAGAAATGCATACCAGTGAAAAAAATTATGTTGCAATTCGTTTTGGTTCCAGCTAAAAAACCAGATAGATTGCCTGGACTGTCATGAAAATGGTAAAAAGTTCAGATTTTGAATGACCCCATACATCCGCCATTTTGAATTTCTCCATAAATATTTTCGTGCAAGGGTATTATTTTAGGCTGAGTATAACCTTGATATGATAACGAATGGAATAAGTGTAAGTAATGGCCCATTTCTTTCACGCTTACTACCAAGTACAACGTTTTCTTATAGGAGCAAGAGACAGATAAACACTGAAATTTCGCGAAAAAGACGTCAAATTTCAACTTGAAAATTAAGATATTTCCCATGCATATGGGATTGTAGACTTTTAGTATGTTATTTTGGGGACCTTTCTGAAACGCATAGCGGTGAAATAAATTCTGTTGCAATTTGTGATGGGTTGACCCCAAAAATGCGCTAGATTTACTGGACTACAAGAGTTAAGCTCATTTTAGTTTATCATTCAATATAAGATGTGATATATGTTACATTCTCATAAGCAAAAAATTGTAGACCTTTCTCTGGATTGCTAGATCAATTGGAATCAAGGCTATTAAACAACCTTGAAATTTGAACCAATGTAATTCCAGATATACGGGCGTATATTGAAGCCCCTTGGGCTCTTGTTTTTAATATGCAGCCGGTAATTACTCGAAGTTGATAGATTTGATGAAAAAGTGGGGAAAAGTCATGTGACGTACTAAACCCATTATTTACTGTTATTGCATAGTTCCTGCAATAACAGTCAATAATGGATTGAGTACGTCCCATAACTTTTCCCCACTTTTCACCAATATTGTGTGGTAAACATGTACAAAAAGTAAATATGTGATTACGTCTTACCTCGTACGGTTCTGACATTTGTTGAAGTTATTGAAGCTTTAAAGGTACTTATTGTCCCCCGCTACTTAGTAGGGGGGGACTTAGAAACACCGGTGTCCGTAATTCCGTGATTCCGTAATTCCGTTAGATTTTCTTGTCCGGACAATAACTCGTGAACGATTCAACCGATCAACTTAAAACTTGGGGTGTGCCTTGACATTGGCAAGAGGACGGTTGGGATTGTTTTTCAGCAATGTGCGTAATCCAATATGGCCGCCGTCAGCCATTTTGGATTATAAGCAGTCGGATCTTAGATTTTCTTGTCCGGACAATAACTCGTGAATGATTCAACCGATCAACTTCAAACTTGGGGTGTGCCTTGACATTGGCAAGAGGACGGTTGGGATTGTTTTCCAGCAATGTGCATAATCCAATATGGCCACCGTCAGCCATTTTGGATTATAAGCAGTCAGATCTTAGATTTTCTTGTCCAGACAATAACTTGTGAATGATTTAACCGATCAACTTCAAACTTGGGGTCTGCCTTGACATTGGTGAGAGGACGGTTGGGATTGTTTTTCAGCAATGTGTGTAATCTAATATGGCCGCCGTCAGCCATATTGGATTATAAGCAGTTGGATCTTAGATTTTCTTGTCCGGACAATAACTCGTGAATGATTTAACCAATCAACTTCAATCTTGGGGTGTGCCTTGACATTGGTGAGAGGACGGTTGGGATTGTTTTTCAGCAATGTGTGTAATCTAATATGGCCGCCGTCAACCATATTGGATTATAGGCAGTTGGATCTTGTCCGGACAATAACTCGACAACGATACAACCGATCTACTTCATATGTGGGGAGTGCCTTGACATAGTTGAGAGGAGGATTAGGATTGTTTTTCAAGGACGTGCTTAATCCAATATGGCCACCACCAGCCATACTGGATTTCATTGGATTTTAAGCAGTTTGATCTTGTCCGGACAATAACTGTAGTACGATTTAACTGATCTACTTCAAACTTGGGGATTGCCTTGACATTGGTGAGAGGACGGTTGGGATTTTTTTCAGCATGTGCATAATCCAATATGGCCGCCATCAGCCATTGCTGTTGGATCTTAGATTTTCTTGTCCAGACAATAACTCGTGATCGATTTAATCGATCAACTTCAAATTTGGGGTGTGCCTTGACATTGGTGAGAGGACGGTTGGGATTGTTTTTCAGCAATGTACGTAATCTAATATGGCCGCCGTCAGCCATATTGGATTATAAGCAGTTGGATCTTGTTCGGACAATAACTCGAGAATGATTCAACCGATCTACTTCATACCTGGGGAGAGCCTTGACATTGTTGAGAGGAGGATTAGGATTGTTTAATCCAATATGGCCACCATCAGCCATACTGGATTTCATTGGATTTTAAGCAGTTTGATCTTGTCCGGACAATAGCTGGAGTACGATTCAACTGATCTATTTCAAACTTGGCGAGTCCCTTGACCTTGGTGAGAGGACAGTCCTGTATTATGATTTATGGATGTGCATAATCCAATATGGGTGCCATCCGCTGTATTAGATTATGTTAAGCTCATCAGCGATATCTCCATTTTCAAATCATACTCTTATCAATGATATGAGATATCATCGACCCCAAAAAATCGACCATAGAGGTCCATGGCCCCCGCAGCAGCAGCACCAGTTATGGTGGATGTAATCCACCATAACTGGTGCTGCTAGCGGGGGACATGGACCTCTATGGTCGATTTTTTTTTTTAATATGCAGCCGGTATACTCGAAGTTGATATATTTGTTGAAAAAGTGGGAAAAAGTCATGTGACGTACTAAACCCATTATTTACTGAATATTGCATAGTTCCTGCAATAACAGTCAATAATGGATTTAGTACGTCACATGACTTTTTCCCACTTTTCACAAATATTGTGTGGTAAACATGTACAAAAAGTAAATATGTGATTACGTCTTACCTCGTACGGTTCTGACATTTGTTGAAGTTATTGAAGTTTTAAAGGTACTTATTGTCCCCCGCTACTTAGTAGGGGGGGACTTAGAAACACCGGTGTCCGTAATTCCGTAAGATTTTCTTGTCCAGACAATAACTCGTGAATGATTCAACCGATCAACTTCAAACTTGGGGTGTGCCTTGACATCGGCGAGAGGACGGTTGGGATTGTTTTTCAGCAATGTGCGTAATCCAATATGGCCGCCGTCAGCCATTTTGGATTATAAGCAGTTCGATCTTAGATTTTCTTGTCCGGACAACAACTCGTGAACGATTTAACCGATCAACTTCAAACTTGGGGTGTGCCTTGACATTGGTGAGAGGGCGGTTGGGATTGTTTTTCAGCAATGTGCGTAATCAAATATGGCCGCCGTCAGCCATTTTGGATTATATGCAGTTGGATCTTAGATTTTGTTGTCCGGACAATAACTCGTGAACGATTTAACCGATCAACTTCAAACTTGGGGTATGCCTTGACATTGGTGAGAGGACGGTTGGGATTGTTTTTCAGCAATGTGCGTAATCTAATATGGCCGCCGTCAGCCATATTGGATTATAAGCAATTGGATCTTAGATTTTCTTGTCCGGACAATAACTTCGTGAACGATTTAACCGATCAACTTCAAACTTTGGGTGTGCCTTGACATTGGTGAGAGGACGGTTGGGATTGTTTTTCAGCAATGTGCGTAATCTAATATGGCCGCCGTCAGCCGTATTGGATTATAAGCAGTTGGATCTCATCCGGACAATAACTCCAGAACGATTCAACCGATCTACTTCATATGTGGGGATTGCCTTGACATTGTTGAGAGGAGGATTAGGGTTGTTTTTCAAGGACGTGCTTGATCCAATATGGCCACCATCAGCCATACTGGATTTCATTGGATTTTAAGCAGTTCGATCTTGTCTGGACAATAACTGGAGTACGATTCAACTGATCTACTTCAAACTTGGGGAGTGCCTTGACATCGGTGAGAGGACGGTTGGGATTTTTTTTCAGCAATGTGCATAATCCAATATGGCCGCCGTCAGCCATATTGGATTATAAGCAGTTGGATCTTAGATTTTCTTGTCCGGACAATAACTCGTGAACGATTTAATCGATCAACTTCAAATTTGGGGTGTGCCTTGACATTGGTGAGAGGACGGTTGTGATTGTTTTTCAGCAATGTGCGTAATCTAATATGGCCGCCGTCAGCCATATTGGATTATAAGCAGTTGGATCTTGTCTGGACAAAACTCGAGAACGATTCAACCGATCTACTTCATACCTGGGGAGTGCCTTGACATTGTTGAGAGGAGGATTAGGATTGTTTTTCAAGGACGTGCTTAATCCATATGGCCACCATCGGCCATACTGGATTTCATTGGATTTTAAGCAGTTTGATCTTGTCCGGACAATAGCTGGAGTACGATTCAACTGATCTACTTCAAACTTGGGGAGTCCCTTGACCTTAGTGAGAGGACAGTCATGTATTATGTTTTATGAATGTGCATAATCCAATATGGGTGCCATCCGCTGTATTAGATTATGTTAAGTTCATCAGCGATATCTCCATTTTCAAATCTCACTCTTATCAATGATATGAGATATCATCGACAAAAAAAAATCGACCATAGAAGTCCATGGCCCCCGCAGCAGCAGCGCCAGTTATGGTGGATGCAATCCACCATAACTGGTGCTGCTAGCGGGGGACATGAACCTCTATGGTCGATTTTTTTTTTTAATATGCAGCCGGTATACTCGAAGTTGATATATTTGATGAAAAAGTGGGAAAAAGTCATGTGACGTACTAAACCCATTATTTACTGTTATTGCATAGCTCCTGCAACAACAGTCAATAATAGATTTAGTACGTCACATGACTTTTTCCCACTTTTCACCAATATTGCGTGGTAAACATATACAAAAAGTAAATAATTATGTGATTACGTCTTACCTAGTACGGTTCTGACATTTGTTGAAGTTCACTTGAGAGTTATTAGTGTTAAATGACACAAGTGTCTCTGCTCTAACAATGCATACAATATAAATATTTGCTGAAGTTCAGTTGAGAGTTAATAGCTATAAATGACCTGTGATAACATGTGACCTGTGATCATATTATTGAATTATGTAATATATTACAATAAATTTCAATATACATGTACCTGAGAATACACAGAATACAGAATGTTGTTCATTAATAAAGCATTGTCTGTTAATTGCAAATAATATGCTTTGCTTATTTATTTTAATATGCATCCGGTATACTTGATATTTGGTCATACAGTGTGAAAAGGTCATGTGACGTACTTCGCTCGCTCGGGCACTATTCTTCCCTCAGCAACACTATGAAAGCATACATGTAGTGCCCACAAGAACAGTCAATAATAGGTAAATATAATGGTATTTACAGCTGTCCATCATGTCATGTCATGTAAACAACCTGGCAAAAGTGCTAAATCTGGAAAAGGAAGATCCCATGTATTCCCCTTCTGTAATGAAACTATTATTACTAGTCCGACTCCAGTTCTGGACCTAGTCCTATATATGGTAAGACCCAGCGCGCTCCATACTGAACGTGCTCGTGTCGTCTGGAAGTTTATCACGTTTGTAACTTGGGAGTTATAAAACATCTTAAAACTGGACTTTAACAGTGTTACAGTTTTATATGAAAACATTACATGGTGTCTAGAAGTGGTCTCACACTGCAGAGATGAGTTCCGATCCGTTACCAGCTCCGAAATCGCTGAATTTGGAGGGAAACGTAGCCGAAAATTGGAGAAGATGGATCCAACAGTACAGACTGTACATGCGCGCCACGGAAAAAGATGGTAAATCGGAAAAGCTACAGTGTGCGATGTTTCTGACTTTAGCCGGAGAGAGAATGCTATTGAAGTGTATAACACATTCACATTTCTGGAAGCAGAAAAGGATAAAATAGAGCCACTGATTGAAAAATTCCAAGATCACTGCACGCCGAAGAAAAATCCGACGTTTGAGAGGTACATCCTGAACCAAAGAGTACAAAAACCCGGTGAGTCATTTGATCAGTACCTTACAGAATTGAGACTTTTGATAAAAAACTGTGAATACCGTGAACTAACTGACCGTGTATTAAAAGACAGAATTGTCGAAGGTATTCTAGATAAACAAACCAGAGTTAGACTTTTGCGAGATACTGAAGTAGATTTAGCAAAATGTGTATCAATTTGCAGAGCTGCAGAAGCCGCAAAAAATCAGATGAAAGTAATGTCCAGCGAAGACAGTAAAGTGACACACGCAGTAACAAAAAAGTTCAACAGAGGTGGTTTTCATGGCAATAGAGGGGGTCGAAAAAGAAACGATTTCCATGCACATGCACAAACAAGACAGAACAATATGTGTGGATACAAACACACATCATTTGGTAAATGTCCTGCAAGAGGACAGGAATGTAGAAAATGCAAAAAACCAGATCATTTTGCCAAAATGTGTAAGACAAAGATTAGTAGTGGTAAAAGAGGGTCTCGAACACAGGTGCATTTAGTGGATTCAATGTGTCCTGAAGGATCTGCTGCTGATTCGTATTCTAGTTACACCGGATGTCAAACTGATGATGATTCTGAATTCCTGGTGGAATCCGTCACTGAAAATGACGAGTGTAAACACAAATCTACAGAACCGTGGATAGTTCCAGTCAAGGCTAATGACTGTGTTGTTCCAATGAAATTGGACACAGGATCAGATGTCAACATTCTGAGTTATGATGATTATCTGAAAATAAACCATCGTCCAAAAATGAAAAACAACAAATGTCAAGTTAACTGCATACGCAGGAAGTAGCATTCCAGCAAAGGGCCAATGTGTGCTCACAGTCGAGTGTAAAGGTCAAAGCAGAAAATCCCTGTTCATCGTTAGCCCAGCTTCAGTCCAACCAATTATTGGTCGCAATCTATGTGAAGAACTTGGTTTAATCAAACGTGTTTGGGTAGTGAACAAAAATGAGGTGAACACTAATGTCAGTCAAAACAGTGAGGCACAGAAAAAAGGTGATTTGGCAGAAAAGCCAGACAAAACTGAACTGAAAAAACAAACAGAGCCACTGGAAAACGAGAACTACAACAACATTGATAGAGAATATGCAGATTTATTCCAAGGCTTAGGTTGTATGCCAGGTACAGTTAAAATCAAACTGCGAGAAGGTGCACAGCCTGTAGTCGAGCTGTGTCGTAAAGTTCCTTTTGCGTTACACGGGAAACTGAAAGAACTCGCGAGAATGGAATCACTCAATGTCATCGAAAAAATCGAGGAACCAACAGACTGGGTGAGTTCGATGGTGATTGTACACAAGCCAAATGGTAAACTTCGGATATGCCTTGATCCGAGAAATTTGAATCAGGTGATTCTCAGAGAGCACTACAGACTGCCAACGCGCGAGGATATCATGTCCAGATTTGCAGGTGCAACAGTCTTTTCTAAGCTAGATGCTTCTAGTGGATTCTGGCAACTCAAGTTAGATGAGGAAAGTTCGCGTCTGTGTATGTTTAATACGCCATTTGCTAGATATCACTATCTTAGGCTTCCGTATGGAATCTCCAGCGCACCAGAAATCTACCACAGAACTATTCATACATTGTTTGAAAAAATGGAAGGTGTGGATACGTCCATGGATGATGTCATTGTTTCGGGTCGTGACAAAGCCGAGCATGATGCCAGACTTAAGCAAGTATTGGAAACAGCCCGAGAGGCAGGGATAAAACTCCAGAGAGTAAGTGTCAATTTGGAGTGAATGAGCTAACATTTGTTGGTGACACAATCTCAGCAGAAGGTCTGAAACCTGATGCTAGAAAGGTTCAAGCTATCAACGACATGCCGACGCCGACATGTAAGAAGGATGTCCAGCGTTTCTTAGGTATGGTCAATTACCTGGGAAGGTACATTCCAGATGTCTCAACCAGATCTGCTCCACTTCATCTGTTATTGGATAAAACTGTGTCATGGGAATGGTCCCATGATCAGGAGAGATCATTCAATGATCTAAAACATGCTGTGACTAGTGAACCTGTTCTACAGTTCTATGATCCAGAGAAACCGGTTCGTGTTTCGTCTGATGCTAGTCAAAGTGGTGTAGGAGCTGTCCTACTCCAGCAACATGGTGAAGAGTGGAGACCAGTCGCATTTGCTTCAAGAGCAATGACAGAAGCAGAGTGTCGGTACGCGCAAATAGAAAAGGAAGCACTGGCCATGACGGTGGCATGTGAACGCTTTCATCAGTATATATATGGTCAAACTGTAGAAGTCGAAACTGACCATAAGCCGTTAGAGGCAATCTTTTCCAAGCCGTTGAGTGATTGCCCGCCACGAATTCAACGATTCAAGCTGAGATTACAGAAGTATGATCTGAAAGTGTCATACACTCCTGGAAAGTTCATGTATACTGCCGATGCATTGTCGAGAGCATTCAACAAGAACTCAAAACCAACCAGTTGCACTGAACAGGATGTTCAGGTTACTGTTGATGCAGTACTCGCGTACATGCAGGTGACTGATGAAAAACAGGATGTCATTCGATCAGCAACTGCTGATGATCCGGTGATGTGTTCGCTGATCAAGACCATCAACTCTGGATGGCCTGTAGTGAAACACATGTGTCCAAGTGAAATCCGAGAATATTGGAACTATAGAGACGAAATGTCTGTCATAGGTGGTATGGTTTTCAAGGCCACACGAGTGGTGATATCGAGCAAACTCCGACCAGATATGCTCCAGAAAATCCATGTAGGTCATCTGGGACAGGATAAGTGTAAACGATGCGCTCGAGAAGTATTATTCTGGCCAAGAATCGGCCAGGACATAGAAAATCTTGTTCGTACTTGTGAAGTTTGCACGACATTTCAGAACAAGCAATCAGCTGAACCACTTATGCCGCATCCGCCTGCCAGTCGACCATGGCAGAAGATAGGGACAGACTTATTTGAAACTGGTAAACGACATTACCTGATTCTAGTAGACTATTACTCCGGATACCCGGAAGTATGCCAACTGTCAAGTCAGACAAGTGGACAAGTCATTCATGGGATGAAGTCAATATTCGGGAGACATGGTATACCCGATGAGGTGTTTAGTGACAATGGTCGGTATTACGCCAGTGTCGAATTCAAACAGTTCACAGAACAATGGCAATTTAATCACAATACTTCAAGCCCGGAATTTCCCCAGTCAAATGGGATGGCCGAGAAGGCAGTTCAAACTGTGAAGCGTATCCTACGAAAAGCAGTAGAAGGTGGAGAAGATCCATATTTAGCTTTGCTAGCATGGCTAGTGTATCGAAGTACACCGCTGGAAAATGGACTTTCCCCAGCACAACTACTTATGGGACGCCGCATCAAGTCTAACCTACCGATGAAGGAAAGCCTTCTGAATGTCAGAAACTCTAACAAAGTTATTTGTCATAAAACGCTTCGTAAGCAAACACAGAAATTCTACCATGACCGCAATAGTAAACCGCTTTCCCCGCTCTCTCCCAACAGTGTAGTTCGTCTTCGGAAGAACAAGTCTTAGGCTGAGAAAGCAGAAGTTCTACGAGAAGTCGCTCCTCGTTCGTATCTAGTTCGATCTTCAAGTGGTGCAGTACTACGGAGAAATCGACGTGATCTCCTTAATACCAGTGAGCAACGTTTCGTTCAAGTCAGAGAGCCGGATGAGTTCGTACGTTCGCCGAATACCATCGCGTGTGATCTACCTACAATTCCGAACAGAGAGATATCATCTAGTCCAGTGAGAAGCTCCAGCAACCAACCTGTCGTATCTACTCGATTGTCTGTGAATGAGAGTCGACCAGTTCCAGTCCGCTGGTCTACAACGAAGTCGGGAAGATCAATCCGAAAACCGTTACGACTGATTGAGAACATGTGACTCTAAGCATTATGCAAGCATCAGTTAAAGTTCTGAATTCATAAGCTGTTTTAATTTTGGTTAATTCAAATTCAGTATTACGAGATGCAATACGTGAATATGAACTGTTAATTTGTTATCTCGCCTTACGAAGTAAAGGGGAGATATTGTGAGAGGGGGAAAGAGGATGTCGTCGTCGGTGTCGGTGTCCCCTGCCTGGAAATGTATGGGTTTTTGGTTTAGCAAGTTAAAAAAAAATCTAGAAAAATTAGAAAAAATATAAAAAAATATGGGGGGTGGGTATGCCACCTGGGGGTACTACCCCTGGGGTGCTCTAATGTTAAAATCCCTATGAATGAGTTTTGCGTTTAGCTGAAGTGCACATGTACATCTGTGCTTGGAAAGTTTCTTGCAGTTGTCAGCTGTCATTGGATGATTATGAAACTTGGTACACATGTTTCTTATGATAAGAGGATGTACCTGTGCTATTTTTGAGAAGAAATATTAATTTTTCTCAAAATTATGGCAATGAATGAGTTTTCTGTTTAGGTGAATTGTACATGTAGGCCTCTACATGTATACATATACATCTACATGGTAAGTTTGCTCCAGTTGTCATCTGTCATTGGATGATTATGAAACTTGGTACACATGTTTCTTATGATTAGAGGATGTACCTGTGGTATTTTTGAGAAGAAATATTAATTTTTCTCCAAATTATGACAAATGAATAGTTTTATGTTTAGGTAAATTGTACATATATATGTACATGGTAAGTTTGCTCCAGTTGTCAGCTGTCATTGGATGATTATGAAACTTGGTACACATGTTTCTTATGATTAGAGGATGTACCTGTGCTATTTTTGAGAAGAAATATTAATTTTTCTCCAAATTATGACAAATGAATAGTTTTATGTTTAGGTAAATGTACATATACATGTACATGGTAAGTTTGCTTCAGTTGTCAGCTGTCATTGGATGATTATGAAACTTGGTACACATGTTTCTTATGATAAGAGGATGTACCTGTGCTATTTTTGAGAAGAAATATTCATTTTTCTCAAAATTATGGCAAATGAATGAGTTTTCTGTTTAGGTAAATTGTACATGTAGGCTTCTACATGATAAGTTTGCTGCAGTTGTCAGCTCTCATTGGATGATTACAAAACTTCATACACATGTTTCTTATGATTGGAGTATGTACTTGTGCTATTTTTGAGATGAAATATTAATTTTTCTCCAAATTATGGGAAATGATTGAGTTTTGCATTTAGCTGAAGTACACATGACTACCATCACTACCACCACTAACATCCTACCTTCACTACCATCCATATCACTACTACCATCCCTAACATCCTACCATCACTACCATTCCATATGGGCCCTCAGTGGCTGAGTGATCTAAGGTGCTTCGCTGGTGACCGCTAGCCTCACACTGATGCACCGGCACGGGTTCGAACTCAGCCTGTCCATGTGTGGAAGATTGTCAGTTACTTGCCAACGGGCGGTGGTTCTCTCCGGGCACTCCGGCTTCCTTCACCAACCAAACTGACTGTCACCATATGAGTGAAACAACCTTGAGCGTGACATTAAACCAAATCCCCCTCCCCTACCATCCATCCCATCACTACCATACTGATCATCACTACCATCCCTACTATCATTACCATCCATATCATCCCTGCCATCACTACCATTCCAACCATCACTGCCATCCCAACCATCACTACCAGTCATACCCTTCCAACCATCATTGCCATCCCAACCATCACTACCATCGGATCCCTGCTATCGCTATCATCCATACTATCACTACCATCCCTACTATCACTTACATCCTACCATCCATGTCATCCCTGCCATCACTACAATCCCAACCATCACTACCATCGGATCCCTACTATCATTACCATCCATACCATCCTACCATCACTGCTATCACTTACATCCTACCATCCATGTCATCCCTGCCATCACTACAATCCCATCACTACAATCCCATCACTACCATCCTACCATCACTACCATCCATACCATCACTACCATTCCTACCATCACTACCATCCATACCATAACTACCATCCATACCATCACTACCATCCATACCATCACATCCATACCATCACTACCATCCATACCATCACTACCATTCCTACCATCACTACCATCCATACCATCACTACCATCCATACCATCACTACCATTCCTACCATCACTACCATCCATACCATCACTACCATCCATACCATCACTACCATCCATACCATCACTACCATCCATACCATCACTACCATCCCTACCATCACTACCATCCATACCATCACTACCATCCATACCATCACTACCATCTATACCATCACTACCATTCCTACCATCACTACCGTCCATACCATCACTACCGTCCATACCATCACTACCATCACTACCATCCATACCATCACTACCATCAATACCATCCATACCATCACTACCATCCATACCATCACTACCATCCATACCATCACTACCATCCATACCATCACTACCATCCATACCATCACTACCATCCATACCATCACTACCATCCATCCATACCATCCATACCATCACTACATCCATACCATCCATACCATCACTACCATCCATACCATCACTACCATCCATACCATAACTACCATCCATACCATCCATACCATCACTAACATCCATACCATGATGGTGATGGTAGTAATCCCACTTGGGACTGGACTATCCAGCAGTAATCCCACAGAGGACTATCCATCAGTAATAACATGGGACTGGTCCACCCAGCAGTAATCTCACACTGGAATGCCCTATGTACCAGTAATCCGACCGCACTGACCTATCCATCCTACATGGGATTAACTTTTGCCAGTAATCCCACATGGGACTGATGTTATTGTCTGTACCAGATAATCTATTCCAGACATTATTGTCTGTACCGCATCACTTATTCCAGACCTTATTGTTTGCTCTACATGTATGCTTTCAATACTGCTGCACCTTTGGCGGATGACCCCGCAAGGCGAGATGTTGGGGTTCTCAGAACGCTTGTTTGAGATTATTGTGTGAACTGAAGTGACATTTAATATATGAGAAACAGTCTCTCATGAACTTGACTCAAGTTGATACAAGTCACAAGGATGGACTTTTTCAAATGAAAACTCATGATTCTTAAGTGACAATTTAAGTTGTGAATTATATGAAGTTTTGATAAATGATAACAAAACACAGACGTTTGAATCCAGAAGATATGGACTTTATTGAACTTTAAATTTAATTACAAGTTTAAGTTTATTCTATTTTTCTAAAGTAAACAAAGGGAGATGTAATGAAAGTATTATTACTAGTCCGACTCCAGTTCTGGACCTAGTCCTATATATGGTAAGACCCAGCGCGCTCCATACTGAACGTGCTCGTGTCGTTTGAAAGTTTGTCACGCTTGTAACTTGGGAGTTATAAAACATCTTAAAACTGGACTTCAACAGTAACTACAGTTTTATATGAAAACATTACACCTTCCAGATGACTGGTCCAACTCAACCCGAAAGAACACATGCTCAATGCGTGAAAGATGCTGAAAGCGCTTCAGAAAAAGGAACACCTGTTGATGCAATTAAAGGTCCATGTTTGTTTTCTAACTTCAAGTTTTATGATCTTGTACACAGCAATTGTATTGATTATATGCATTGGGTCTTGCTTGGTGTGACAAAGAAGATCATTTCTCTCTGGTTCACGAAAAACTTCTCTGGTCAGGTATATAATTTTGAAAACAAAGCATCATTAGTCAACAAACAAATGTCACAAATCAAACCGCCTCACAACATTAAACGAATGCCACGGTCATTGACAGATCTCAAGTACCGGTATTGGAAGGCTTCTGAGTACCGTTCATGGCTGTTGTTTTATGGTCCGGTAGTTTTGAAAGATATTTTGAGCTCTGATTATTATGAACACTTCCTTTTGTTGAGTCAGGGCATTCAAATTTTACTCCAAGATTCGGTAAGTGAACAAGATATAGATCTTAGTGAGAATTTATTGGAACATTTTGTCTCTATGTTTGCTGCACTATATGAACAAAGATTTCTGACCCTCAATTTCCACTTGCTACATGTACTCCATCTGCCTGAAAATGTTCGCCAAATTGGACGGCTGTGGGCGTATTCCTGCTTCACATTTGAAAACGCAAATGGTTTTATTTTGAAACTAGCCCGTGGCACTCAGCATGTGGAGCAATCTTAATAAATTAAAATCCTATATGCTTCTCTATCGTATGGTCGCTACAGGATCTTATACTCGCCGATCTCCCTCTGTGTTCTGTGATGTCATGTCATGAATATGCAGTGCTGCAAACGGACCAATCACATCCGTTTTAGTAGCGGCATTTCCACTCCCGAACTCGACGCTCGGCCTGACCGAGAAAAGGTGACATCGGCTCCCGCGCTGTTTCATGCCAGAAGTCTGGATTAAATGACATCAATTTAAACGGGAATTATACTATCTATACATGACGGCATTATGACAGGGGAAGTCCTGAAAAAGCAACGACGAAACATCTGAGCTAAGTACGCATGCAGCGCACAACAGCGCACGGGTCAACTTCACAACGTATCGGCGAAATTTCTGACAGAAAAGTCGACTCGTTATAAGAGACATTTTAAAGTCTGACATACCTTTGTACCTACTGTCACCTTTTTCAGTCGGATTAGGGGATAATTTCGCCAAATATTCGCAAAATTTTGTCCATGAAGGGTCCTCGTGGCTGCTGGCCGAGCTATTTTTCGCAGTCGCTGGACGAATAGGTTCTGAACAGGTCGGTGGAAGTAATTTCGTCGAGCGACTGAATTATTTCTGTATATCGGGTATTTTCTCTGCAATATTTCTATTTCATCATAGTGGAACTTCATCAGAAAATTGATTGAATCAGTTAAAGTAAATCTCGAAAGCGAGAATCGAAAAGAAATGTTGATATTTCTTGTTTTAACGCTGGAATATTCATGATTTAGGTATACGAAGTACCTCTATAGAGCCTCTAGTCGGCTGTATCGATCAACTCGAGTCATGTCACCAGAGAATAGAGAAGATGGGCTACGATTGGTCAAGAGTTTGAAGACCCAGATGTAAACAAAACACGGAGGGAGATTGGCGAGTATAAGATCCTGTAGCGACCATACGATATAGAGAAGCTTATAGGATTTTAATTTATTAAGATTGCATGTGGAGGCTCAGATAATAGATTCGGTTTCTATCATTCATGGTTTGCCTTACCTACAGCAGCACTGTGCCCGAAAAGGCTATCCTGAGGAGAGATTGTTGCTTAAAATGAAGAAAAAGTCCCACAGTTCACAAACCTTATTGTTTTCCAGTTGTTATGCCATTGGCAAAATGCATAAGAAAGACATTAATGAGATATCTTCCTCACATTTTTGTGCCATCGCGGGGTATCTACAAACGGTACCAAGTGGAACTTTGAGAGTATTCCATCGTATTAAACTTGGTGGGAAAATGTATCATTCTATGCAGTTTACCAGGGAATTCAGAGAATCTCCCAATGAAGTGATTTATGGTCAGATTGAATGCTTTGTGCAGTACAACCCTTCCTGTGAAACTGAACAAGTTGCTAATCTCGCAATAATACAATATGAATGAGATGAATCAATTCCCTGTAGATAATCTAACCAATGGTCAAATAAATCACATAGCTATCCTGCATCCCCCGAACTCTGGTTGTGTAAAAGTCATCCCAGTTGCTGATATCCTAGATATGCTACATGTAGTTTATTTGCATTTTAAAAATAGTGATATTGCCTATGCTTGTTCATTCCCAAACATCTTTGAAGGGGATTGATAAACCAAAAATACTGACTCCAGGGAAGATGGTGTGCATCAAAGCCACAAATAGCACAGCTATCTTTCAAGTGATATGTGTTGCTCAAAATGTTGTTCCTTCTGGTTTCATAAGTATAAACTTTGATTTCCAAGTACTTTCAGATGGAATTAAAAATCTGTTTGGGCAAGGGCTGATACAGCTCTCTAATTTGGATACCGATAATGGCTTCCTAATTTGGGATAAATAATTTGAATTTCTATAATGTGAATCATATGCAGGTAAATTTGCTTCTAACACCTAGGAAAAGCCAGATATTAGAGATACTTGGCTAATTCAGGCTTCAAATGAAGCAAAATTAGGGCAGATTTTGCCGAACATATGAGATTTGTCAGCTCTAATTTGGGTGTTTCTGTGTTTTCTCTAATTTGTGCACCAGTAATTAAACGGTACATGTATGCATTTGGGCCTGTATCAGCCCCTGGCTTGGGTCAAGCTTTCAAGAACAATATGAATTTTATGAATAATGCATGGATTGTTAACTTATTGGTGAGAAAATGAGATATATACTTTTAAGGAATGGGTGACCGGTCAGTTACTGTAGCAGATCTGGACAAGCTAATGCAAAAATTCTGTTGATGAATTGAAGGGATAACATGGATAATAAACTACATTAAGATTGCCTGCATCTATTTTTGTCTTTTTTGTTATATTCTATCTTTGAATACATTCTATTTACGTATGTGAGGGAATCTGAAATGGACAATAACCTACAATACAATATTAGTGAATGTCTTTTAGACCCGGGGAGTTTTTCCGGTTCTAATAAAAAAATGAATGAATGAAAATCAACAAAGTTCAAAATATCTCGTGAGATATGTGATTTTGGACTTTGCTTATTTTGTCTCCACCAAATCAAGAAATTGGTGAAAATTCAACTAAGTCCAAAACCTCTCGTGAGATCTCATATGTGTTTCTGGACTTTGTTGATTTTTACTCCTAAGTTCCTCAAATTTTACATCAAAACTGCGAGTGCACAAACACATATGATTTCTCGTAAGATTCCTGTAGTCGACTTGAAATGTCAATGTGCAGAGTCAAAACCTCATATGATGTGAAATCCTCATATAAATTCTCTTGTGAGGAAAGTTACACATATGAGATTTAGGTGAGGAAATGATAATCTCGCCTACCCTCATATGTGTCTCACTTGGTTAGGAGAGTTTCTTATGAGAAACAAACTAGAAACACGCGAGAAACACGCGAGAAACACGTTAGATTACATGTATATGAGAACGTTTGGTACGGGCAGCCTCACGCCTCAGTCTCATTTTCTTTTTGACAGAATTTCAGAGCTTCCTGCTATTGACATGCACATCACGGGATCGACACTTTTCAGTCGGTCACTTTTTCATCAGTTCTCTGAATTATTTTGTTGCTTTTGGTGTGTTTTTTTTTGGTACTGATAAGTCGAAGAGTGGCAGTACGGGATTTGAGACTCCCAAATACAACTTTATATTTGTCGATATATATATCTCGACATATCTATTAATTTGGCCTATAGGAATACTACCATAACGTATTCAATTGTTATTCATGGTCTGCATTACAAAACATGCATACTCACATTATTTGCTGGTCTTTCGCCCCGTTTGGGGTCTCTAGTGAATTTCGCGCAAGGCAGTATGTGAATCATTATCATTATTTTATAGTTTTCCGATTTCGAATTATATTCGTTCAGCAGAATATCATTGCTTTACGTGCAAAAACAAATAACTCATCTAAGGTACTTAATTACAAGTTCATCATGTGACTTTCACATTATTTATGTTTTCCAAGGGATTCCAGTGGATAGAGGCCACACAGGGGACCGGAACCAAAGCCATGTAAGCCACATTGTATTATATTCCCGGTAACATCGCCTGGTATTTTGTCTCCCCAGTTATGAGAGCACTCCATTTTCTATCCTAGTGATTCTCTTGTCCGCCCACAGTAGTAACATGGTCCATCGTCGCTAAAACCAAGGTTATCTCTATCATAGATAATAGATACACAGGGCTATTCGTTTTCTTCGAAAATTCCAATGTAGCCAATCAATAACAGAAGCACGCAGGATTTGTTTAGCAATCAAATAACTTGTTTCATGCGACCAAAGTATGCCATCACAAGACAAAGTGGCCCACAGGGGTAATGTCTCCAGTCTGATTAAAATAAGACCCAACTGTCGCTTTGCTATACAAAAAATGTAGTTGGTCTGAAGTAAAGTCGGATGTGCTGGATGTCCACCAATGGATGGCCTGCTTCATCCCCGAAGGAATCGTATATTATCGCCGTAATAGTTTTGATAACTTCCAAGAGAAATCTACATCAAACGGTTAAGAAATTCAATGAAATCCGCGAGTCTACTGGAGTGTTGTCTACATCAAAGAAACGTGAATTTCCTCCTTACACCGAGACCGTCAAAAACAGAACATTTAAAAACCAATCAATGTGAGCGGTGCTTGAAGCTTGACTCGATTGGTCGACTCAATCGACTTGACCTTTGTCACATTTGAGTTTCGAGGGCAGCAGACAAGCCAGGTGGGCTTCTTTTTAGACCTAAGAGCTCCGCATCATTTAGGTCTAATTTTAATCAGACTGGTAATGTCCCCTGACAGTATCGGGATGCTTCGTCATAGTCCAGTGGACAACCGGTAGTTCTTACTGACAGACGATCGCATCTGCTAAAGAATAACGTCCCCTCTAATAAAGAGAATTTGAATTACAGAACAAATTGGTTATAAAATACTTGACACATGAAATAACAAACAGTGCAGCAGCATTTAATCCAAACTTCCCTGT